>JAFIRS010006180.1:0-41632 GCA_018342105.1 Gonioctena quinquepunctata | reverse complement strand
AGTTATAATTTTTTATTTTAGTGAACCAGTGGCGTAGTTACGATGGTATGTGGTCATATGCTCCTTCATATTTTCTTGGGACTAGTGAATGGACAAATGAGCGTTTGACATCAGTTCGGCTCATCGGTACTCAACCTAAAAGTCATAACATTCCATGTGCCTAAACGTGGAGGTTTCTGAGATACTTGAGAAAAACTGAAGGTATGTCCTTAGTAGAGACATAATTTCCTATGTGCAATAATCACATAATGCTAATTTCTTAACACATATCGGAATATGTGTCAACCTCCTGAACATTTTTTAATGTTGGGAGAATCGGAAACATAGTACGGGTGAGTCAGAATGAGACCGATAACTCCATTTTTCAACCGACGCGTATATTTTTTTATGTATGATCACGCATATCTTTTCACAGAGCAATTCGATTTTGATGATTCTTTTTTCATTGGATAGGGTGTTCTTCGAAATTGGTACCATTTGAATTTGAACAAAAAATATATCCCTAAGGGTAGCAAAATGGAGGATATTGAACGATCATCCTCTGAATTTTGGTCCGTTAACCGATTCTATCAGGGATAACTTTGTAGTGGGTTTTCCGAATTGGATGATTCTTTTTTTTATTAGATAGGGTATACCTCACAGTTGAACATTTTCTAAATTGGAATGGAATAATCCATCCCTATGGGTAGAAACAAAAAATGAAACCGACGAAAAAATCAACTGAAAAGCAAAAAATAAAATAAAACTTCTTAGTCTTAATGATAATTGAGCTCCTAAACTAATCTAAGATACTCATTTTGAGTCGGCGCCAAACAAACTAGCAATTGAATTAGGTGAAGCGTGGAATTACTTCTGAAAAGTATAATAATATAATAATAATAATAATAAATTTATTCACTCACATAATAATATAAGCAATACAATAAGTTATAATAGAAGTAGTATAAGATAAAAATAATGAAAACTCCACTAGAACGTCCTATTGAATATCACACGACAGGCATTAATGAAATGGAGAATGGGTAACAAATACTAAATACTAAAATAAATGATATGATGAGTAAATATACTCGGTAAGTAAAATACTTGTTCCGAGAAGTTACAATTAAGAATATAAATAAAAATAATAAAAATATAAAAAATAAAAAATACACACATATATACTGTAATAACTGAATAATTTATAAAAGAACACAATACAAAATTTAAAATTGAAGCAAGAAACAGTAGATATATTCAACATTGACTTTTAGAATATTTGAATTTGGATCAATTTCATCTGGAGATTGGTTGCACGGGAGATGCGATATGGAAACAAAATACTTACCTATCCTTATACCTTATGAAATGTAACTTTATTTAATTATATTTTCGTTTCTATCAAACCATGAACGTATGCCCTAGGGCAGGTCAGCACAATTTTTTTAGACTTTTTTAAATTTTTATTTGACATGTTTTTAAGTTCATCGGGGATGCTGTTGTAGAGTTTGGGCGCTAAGAACTCATTTGATCTTTGTCCTATAGATTTTGTCATGAAGGGAATTAAGTGTAATTTTTTTCTACTGTGTCATATTCATGATTGCTTTTTTTGAATTTCTTACTTATGTGATAATTGATCATACATTTATAACTAAATTTCCCTGCCTGAGGTCAAACACTCCTGACTCAGTGTAAGTCCCATTTTTTATGTAACATGAGTTTCAAGAATCTTCGTTGTAGTATTTCTAAAGGTGTTATGTGTTTTCTGAGTGCTGCACCCCAAGCCAAGATGCCGTATTTCAGATGACTATCTACAAGTGCAAAATACACAATTTTTAGTTCTTTCTGAGGTAATGTGCGACAAAGGTGTCTGAATTTATATAGAATAAATTGTAGTTTTTTATCACGTATTTGATATGGACATCCCACCTCAAATGGTCATCAATGAGTACACCCAAGTACTTAACACTTTTTGATGGCAGTATATGAGAAATCGATCCTTCTTCATATATTTCTATATAGTTAAAATCAGGTGTCTTGGATTCGTAGCATGTGAATGGTATATACTGGGTTTTCTCAAATTTATTGTTAACAACTTCTGATCAAACCAATGTTTGATACGAGAAATATCGGTTTGTACTGTCATTTTTAACTCCCCCCAGGTAGCTGCTTTGTAAACGATGGCCGTATCGTCTGCGAAGCCTATGATTTCTCCAGAGCTCTCAATTTTGAACAAATTATTGATATATATCGAAAATAAGATTGGTCCCAGAACGGTCCCTTGTGGAACCCCAAACTCCACGGGAAGCTTATCACTGTACTCAGCCCGGACTCTCACACATTGGATTCTGTTCGAAATATAGCTTTCGAAGAGTGTGAGGGGTTTACCTCTTATTCCGATATCCTCTAGAGATTCCATAAGTAGTGGGTGACTAACAGTGTCAAATGCTTTAGCTAGATCTATAAACATACATAGGCAAGGCATACTTTTATCTAGGGCAGAAAATACATTATTTGTTAGGGAAACTATCGCATCTTGTGTGGAAACATTTTCCCTGAAACCGAATTGCTTGTCGGATAATATTTTATACTTATTGAGATATGATACTAATCTATTTCTTAGGACCTTCTCGAATATTTTTGCAAAGTTTGTTATCAGTGATATTGGCCTGTAGTTACTGGCCAAGGCATTTTCACCTTTCTTGTATATTGGAATAACAATTGTGTCCTTGAAAGCCAAAGGCCAGTATCCTAAGGCCATACATTTATTTATAATGTATGTCAATGGTTCAATAAGATATTCTGAAATAGATTTATATAATGATCTTCAATAATTGTTTGTTTGGCGCTGAATCAAAATTAGTTTCTCACATTAGTTTACGAGCTCAATTATCATTAAGACTAAGAAGTTCTATTTTATTTTTCGCTTTTCAGTTGATTTTTTCGTCGGTTTGATTTTTTGTTAAAAAGTTTTTATTCATTCACCATATTATTTGATCGAATCGATGTCTTGGATTCACTGATATGTTACCATACTTTCTTTCATATGATTGTTTCGACAGATCAACTAACAAACAAACCCAACCTCAAATTCATAATACTCCACTCAGATAAGAGTTAAGGTGTCTGAAATAATTTTTGCGTAAAACTGAAGATAAGTAGGTACTCTTAATTTGTTGAAGTTTATGTTGGAGTATCATTATCAAAGCCATTTCTGATTGAATTATCTAGGAAAATATTATCCAATCAACATGTTCTTCATGAATAAAAACAATTATTGTGTATTAATATGTACTTGAATGATTTCTTTTGATTCGTGATAACTAGTTGCAAAGTCGAGCCTTCCATGTTACTTTGTGGTAGGCTGTTCAGTACACCACTCATCAACGCATAAAACGAAATTTGGAACTAAGGACATATCTTCAGTTTTTCTCATTTATCTCAGAAACTTCCACTTTTAGGCACATGGAATGTTAGGACTTTTAGGTTGAGTATCGATGAGCCGATCTGATGTCAAACACTCATTTGTCCATTCACTTGTCCCAAGAAAATATAAAGGAACATGTGACCGTATACCATCGTAACTACGCCATTGGTTTACGAAAATAAAAAATTATAACTCAAATTAGCACGTTGATAAACCTTGATTAGTGTATAATTTTTTGAAAAATTGAAACCGACATGATCAGCAGCATTGGATTTGATTTTTCTTTTAACAAAATTTACATGAAAAAGGTAAATTTTTATTAATTATCTATTACTTAAAACAAAAAAATACATCTCAAAATTGAAGAGACAAGAAAGCCTCAAAACGTTCTCTTTTTGAAAACTCTTTTATACATCGTACAGTAGAACCAACTAACCTTGGAAGGTAATACATCAGATTTATATTTTTTTCTGACTTATCGGTAAAAAATGGAAAAGAAAAATATTTTCATTTTTTTATGAACTATTAACTGATGGCGGTTGTGCAATAAGTTAGATTACACCCTTTATATAATATAAGAAAAATCAATACTTACTTCTCAGTAGGTTTAGTATTATTTCTTTTTAATAAAAGATAGTCAGCTTCGATTTTCGAATCGTGTGTGATTTTTATTTCCGGTTCCAATGTAGCAGTGTTTTTGATTTCTGAATAACAAACCATCTTATTTGATTCCATTCTGAAAAAAGAAGTGCTAGAAAAATATAAATGGATACCCTTTCTTATAGTAGCATCATAATCAACTTCTGATTTTCTCCATATAAGAGTTTACTGCTCTCAAAAGTTGTAACACCCTTTAAGGTGTTATGTTATTATTGTTTTTTTATTCTTTTGGCCTCAATGGAAGTATCTATTTTTCTGGTAAATTATGAGTTTGAAATTTTATTATTGTAAGAAATAATGGAAGAGCTCATATCTAGGTCATTTAGAAATTTTAAAAAAGTTGTTGAATTTATTATAAGTGAAATATTTCTATATGGTGGTTACTGGAACAACTATCGATCTTCGATGGGAGATTGAAGAATAATCTATTATTGGTTTAGATTTTAATTGTTTATTTAAGTTCGGACGTTGTGTTAAGATTTCTTCACACAGTTGAGTGTTATGGTCTAATTACCGTTGTGCTGAAATAACAAGAATTATTCGGGGAAAGACTAGTAGTCAATAGGTTTTGAATATGCAAAAGTACCATTTAAATAAAAGACCAATCAGGGATTTTAAAATGAGACTACGCCTTGACGCTAACTTGGAGCGGAAAAAAATTAGATAAATTCAGTAATTCAGTAATATGTTTGGTAACAGATTCGGGTTTTTTAATTCTACGGTGGGGAATAATATTTTGTTTGGCTAAAATTTTGAAGCGTCGAGGGATATTTATATGAAATTTGGGATAAAGTGAGTTTTTCGTGAGTCAAAATGGGTGGTGTTTAAGTAAGGGATAGATCGAAAGGGAATATAAACGAGTGTCTATGAAACATGGGACAGAAAACTGAGACAACTATTTGGAAAAATTGGTTATTGGAGGCACAATTGTTCTACAGGGCAAGTGCAAAACTTTTAAGAAAAAAGTAGTTTAACGCTGGCTTTAATTTTATTCTTGGGGTGAACCACATGTACAAAAATCGTTCGTATTTATGCAGGTATTACCGGTTCTTGAATTGACGTCAATGCATAAAAAGTTTTATCAAAATTAGGGAATTATCGGTAAACATAAAATATGGGGGTTTTACGGAAAATGAGGATTTCATCCGTTTTAAAAATAAAAGTATGAGCTCTTTTATTGAAATAAATTTGGTGTTGATCGATGTTTTCAAATTTATGGTTTCAATCTTTGGTTGAAGCTATATATGATTTTATTTGTTCATTATATTATATTGTTATTGTTTTTCGATGTTTTTTTTACGATGTTATGTTTGTTCTAATGATTTTATTCAATAGAAGTATTGAAGTTATTTCCTGTATTATTTGAAAATAGAGTAGTAAAGCAAAAGATAAATTGAATTCAATATAAAAATCATTTTAATTGAGAAGAAAAGTATATATATTTTTTCGTATTTAGAAAAATTTTATTTGAGAAAAAAAAATACTATTTGATTGATTGGAAAAGAAAAGTTGTTCATTTAACCAATATTTAGAAAAAGTAATTAATAAATAAAAATATTGGAATTTTTTGTCCTGAAGGACAGGTGTCTAAAATTAATCAGTGCCTTACAAGAATTTTTCAAAATCTGGTGAATTAACTTATTTTCAAAATTTGTGGAATGTGTCCAAAAATCTATTTTTTGCCATTCCGCTGGTGATAGCTGCCCGTATATCCAAAATATTATATGTATTCTTTTGGTCTTATTTGAAACAAAAAAAAACAGATAGTGTGACTATATTGGACATCAGAGAAAGATAGTGTTAGTAAGTATGAATATTATTTTTGTTTAAAAGTACGGTATTTTATTGACTACTTTTACACTGGTGACCAGTGGTGGGATTGAAAAAGTATAGTATAAATTTAAATATATATCTTTACTGATATTTTTTTATAAAAACAAAGAGTATGGTCTAACAATAACAACCTACTACTTGTACAAAGTGTAGGGTCTACATATTGACTCCGATGTGACATTTTGAAACTGTATTATACAGTGCGGCTTTTTATTGGCTCCCCCCCCCCCTGTTAACTTTTGAATGGTTTGACATAGAACAATGGGACAAATACCATTTTGAATGATATCACCGATACTACTTTTTCCATTTGACCTACCGTCTCTTTGGAACTTTTAAGTTGTGTGTGTTCCACGCCATCTATCGAGCAATCACAATGTCTTTCATTTCACAAAGTAGTATCGGTGATATCATTCAAAATGGTTTTCGTCCCATTGTTCTACGTCAAACCGTTCAAAAGTTAACAGGGAGGGGGACACTATAAAAAACAGCACTGTATAAGATAAATTTGCTAAGCAATTAAATTCACGGACGTTACTATTAATTTGATTATTTTACAGGAAATAAATGGTTTTCCATATCACGTTTTCAGTTCAAAAATCGTGATAACTCGGATAAATAAAATCCTTTTTCAATTTTAAAATATGCCTCTTCTAGAGAGGTGGGTAGAAATCGATTCCTTTTGGAGGATATCCTTTTTTGGAAATCAATTTCTATGCCATACCCATTTTATGCATTTCCGGGACTGAAATGAGTACTTTCCAAACAGGGACTAATGTGGTTCATTTAATCCCTAGGGACTAAAGTGGGTATACCAGCAAAATTATTGACTTTCAAAAACACCATCAATGTAAAGCTAAAAAGATAGCGTTGGATGGTTCCATTTTGGGGAATAATAATTGATTTTGCATATGACAAGAAATTGAATGGGAATAGTCAATAAAATAGACACATATTCACAGAAATAAAATACACACATTTATACAGAATAGGAAAATCACAGACAACCAAAATATGTATGACACACAACATTTAGCGGTGAAGTCACTTATTTCCCTAGTTAGTAGTGAAATATTCCTTTGTTGTATAAAAACTATTCGCAACTAGAAATTTCTTAAGTTTCCTTTTGAAAATAGGCAATAAAGAGCATCCTTTGAACACCGATGGTAGCTTGTTGAAAGCCCGTAAGCCATTTTTATCTGGAGAATTAAATTCTACAATATTTTTGCTAAATGGTACATGAAAATTTTCCCGAGTGTTCATTTAGAGTATTCCTAAATATGTGAAAACATAGTTCGAATATATACAAGGAAGGAAGTGTCAATATTTTATGGCTAATAAATTAATTAACTGGTGGTATAGACACAATAGCAATAAACTTAATTACTTTCTTCTGTGCCATAATTACATCATCAGTCATAATAGACCAACCCCAGAAACAAACACCATATCGAAGACGACTCTCCACTTGTACATAATACATCAATAAGTAGCATTGTGATTGAAGAACGGAAATCAGGTTTGAACAATGGATTTTCCTATTTAGGGTCGGTGGTTCAATGCGAGTTTAAGCCTTTGATTATCTAAACTCGGATTATTAATTAACTATGGTCTAGAACGTTATGCATTTTTACACGCTTTATATTAGCTTCACTTGTATATTTGTTTGTAACCGACTCCTTTGGGCGCGATTTTGACCCACTTCCAGACGTCCGAATGATTTGAAATTTGGCAGGTGTACATAATTCCGGTGACAATGCATTAAGAAATTTTTGTTTGAAAAAAAAAAACAAAATGGCGGCTCCAATATGGCGGACGAGTTTTGTGATTATGGTCCGATCCGCTTCAAAATTGGTATCTGAGGTTTGTTTGAAGGTTGTAGACGATAGGTAAAAGGTTTCCACGACGTTTCGAATGCTTGTATCTGCAATCGTCTTCAGGTGAATACTGACAAGTTTAGATGCTACTTACCAATTTATATGACTGTCGGCGCAATGATGCGTGCAATTCCGCCATGTGCAGCGGTGCGTGTAATTTCGCGTGGTGTGGTGGTGCGTGAAGTTTCGCGCCTCTGCAGCCCGCCAGAAAGAGCAATCAGGAGTTTCCATACGTTCTTGATCTCAACGCTTGGTTGACTAAAGGCGTTATTGGCTTCGATGTAGGCGGCTTCTTTGAACTTTCGTTTGAACCAATGCTCCTCTCTATGTAGAACACTTGCGTCGTCCCATAGAACTCGATGGTGCTCAGTCCAGGCGTGGTCAGCGATTCCCGATTTTGATGTTTCTCCACGTTGAGTCCATTTCTTGTGCTCATCCAATCTTACCGATAACGGTCTCTTTGTCTCTCCAATGTAGGAATCTCCGCATTCACATGGAACTTCATAAATGCAATTCTTACTGATTTCATTTTTGTTGTCAGGTTTGGTCTTGGTAAAGTACTGCCGGATTGGAAGCAGCTCTTGATGTTGAACTTGTTTCAGATGTCTTCGTTCTCCAGAGTTGTTTCGATGCTTCTTCTAGGAGTTTCTTGATATATCCATTCCGGTGGAGGTCCTCTCTGATGTGGTTTAATTCGGCATCTAGTGACTCCACGTCGTTGCATATGTGCGTCGCTCTCTCCACCAATGTTCTCACGATCCCTCTCTTCGTCGAACTCGGATGGTTGGAGCTGTAACTAACAACTCCGGAGAACGAAGACATCTGAAGAGCAACAACAAAGCACAGTGATCTGCCTTCCATACATCAGAGGTGTCTCCGAGAAGATCAGAAGGATCGGAAACAAGTTCAACATCAAGAGCTGCTCCCAATCCGGCAGTACTTTACGGAGTTTCCTGACCAAGACCAAACCTGACAACAAAAATGAAATCAGTAAGAACTGCATTTATGAAGTTCCATGTGAATGCGGAGATTCCTACATTGGAGAGACAAAGAGACCGTTATCGGTAAGATTGATGAGCACAAGAAATGGACTCAACGTGGAGAAACATCAAAATCGGGAATCGCTGACCACGCCTGACTGAGCACCATCGAGTTCTATGGGACGACGCAAGTGTTCTACATAGAGAGGAGCATTGGTTCAAACGAAAGTTCAAAGAAGCCGCCTACATTGAAACCAATAACGCCTTTAGTCAACCAAGCATTGAGATCAAGAACGTATGGAAACCCCTGATTGCTCTTTCTGGCGGGCTGCAGAGGCGCGAAACTTCACGCACCACCACACCGCGCGAAATTACACGCACCGCTGCACATGGCGGAATTGCACGCATCATTGCGCCGACAGTCATATAAATTGGTAAGTAGCATCCAAACTTGTCAGTATTCACCTGAAGACGATTGCAGATACAAGCATTCGAAACGTCGTGGAAACCTTTTAAATACATTAAAACGATGGACGTCCGAAACGATAGTAATCATGGTATCTGAGGGTTTGCGTGGTCGGAGATTATGATTCTTCTGTCAAAATTGAAAAATTCAAGATGGCGGCTCCAAAATGGTGGATGAGTTTTGTGATTATGGTCCGTTTCTATTCAAAATTGGTATGTGGAGGTTATTGGGGTCCAATATTATGATTCTTTTGTAAAAATTAAAAAAGTCCAGATGGCGGCTCCAAAATGGCGGACGAGTTTTGGGATTATGGTCCAACTCTATTCAAAATTGGTATGTGAGGGTTTTTGGGGTCGGAGATTATGATTATTTTGTCATAATTGAACGATTCAAGATGGCGGCTCCAAAATGGTGGACGAGTTTTGTGATTATAGTCCGATTCTATTCAAAATTGGAGTATAATAGTTAAAGAAATCAAATAATAATAATAATAGTTTGAAAAAACAAAAAACACGCTTTAATAGAAAACAAAACTAAAAAGTTGAAAATAAATAATAGTTTAAAAACTAAAAAACACGCTTCATTTTCTATTGAAGCGTGTTTTAAACTGAAAAGTAGAAAATAATTTTGAATGAGTTTGAAAAATAAGAATACAGTGATTAACAACAAATGTATTTCATCGTAAAAAAGCGTAGGGTGCTTTTTAAGATATTTTCATAATGATTCTACTTTTACCAATATCTGTCCATGAAATATTAACAACAATTGACATCAAGCACCCCACTACTTTTTTTAGTTTAGTTTTTTATCAAAGCGCGTTTTTTAGTTTTTAAACTATTATTTATTTCAATGAAAAACTAATCCTGGATTTCTTAATTCGTTCTTTTCATATGTTGGCAACACAGTTCGCTTGCACCATCATTCGGGCCGTTCAGAAACATCAACATTGAATCAAACTTATCCTAAGAATTCATAGTTTTGTCAAAAGTATACAGAAAAAAAAGCCAAGTTTATTCTATACATTGGAGGCGTCTTTCAAGAAAAAAAGGACTCATTATTTCAATGAAGGTGAGGAAAACATTCTCATTTCACTAGTAAAAAAAATACCAAGATATTGGAGAATGTATAAGAACGGAGACAGTCACTAATTCGGAAAAAATGAAGGCGTGGGCTATAATAAGTAATGAATACAATACCATCTGTGGAGATGTCAAAAAAAGGGATAATGAAAAACAAAATTTCTACTTGGGCACAGTCCAAAGCAGATCTTGTATTTACAAAAACGACCATTCGAAGAAGTTGAAATTAATACACATGAGAGAAAAATATCAACTTTTCTTGAAACTACAGAGGGAGGAGTAGAATCTAGAGAAAACCCATATGATTGAGATATATTATCTTTGAAACACAATTCATCTATCAACAGTAAATTATCATTCGTTAGAGATTCTTGGGAACAGATAATGTAGTTTTTCATTTTGTAATTGTGATGATTTAATTACAGTTTTTTTATGACAAACGTTTTTGGTATGAAAAATCATGATTTGATTATTATTTGGAAGCTTATTTTTGTTACGATTTTGCCTTTGTGGACGATTTCTTTTGGCAACCGAAATCTATTCAAAAATTATTTTTCTACCCATTCTTCTTGGGGCAATATAATAAAAATCTTCATAGTCTTTTAATATCTTCGAACAACTTTGCAGTAGTGTATAAAACAATAATATTCATCACAATAATAATTTGCAGAATCGCCAATGTCTGTTGAAATGACAAACAATCAAATAGGTTAAAATCGGCAAATTATCTTCTTTAACCCCCGAATTCATGAGATTAACCTAAACCATTGTTAAACTAGGTTATAAATACTCGTCAGAAATATCAACAGGTATGTTGCCATACTTGTGTGGATTAAAAATTCAATGGACCAACCTTGGACCTATATCTGTTTGTAATTTCAATCATTATATTTTTTCATAAGTTCTATTATTATTTACAGCTATTTTACTGATGATACAAATATGGATAGACAAAGAACTGAAGTGACTGAAAGGTGCACCTCAACATAGTTTCGCCAAGCAGCCCTTAGATATAAGAGGGAAGGAAAGAAATAATTAGTAGTCTTTATATTGTATGGCTAATACTGGTTGTATACAGTGCTCGTCTAAAGTCCGTTCCTCCCCTACTAATTTTCGAACCTCCTAAATAGGAGATAAAAACCTTCTTTTTCATGAAAAAATCACAGCTAAAAGTTTTAAAATTGCGGCTGAGCGCCATCTTCAATATTTTTTTTTAATAGAACACCCCGTATATTATACCATTTTCAAAATCTGCTCATAATTCTCAACAGTTTTCTCTTATACACTTAACTCCTAAATTCAATTGTTTTCGGAATATTAACGTTTGAAAAGTGAAATTTTGGTCATTTCAAACCCAACCAAAAACACTAATGTTGCTTTCAATCAAGTTTGCATTGGAAAAAATCGTTGTCGCGGTAACATCTTGTTTACTGTCAAACTGAACTGCTAACTGTCAAATAGTCCGTTGAGCGCCTAAATCCTTTTATGAAAAGTGTGATCATGGCTCGTAGTTTAGACGATAAATTTGAAGCAGTTTTGATATTTGGAGAAGCTGGAAGAAATTATCATCTAGCAGTCCGTATGTTTAATGATAGATTTCCCGAGAATTCTATTTCGAGGTAATATTTGCGAAAACTTTTAAATACGCTGAAAGATGCTCCAAGATCAGGAAGATCGCGTCGTTCTAAAGAAAAAAAGGTAGAAATTGTTGCTGAAATGTTAATCAATCCGACTCAATCGACGTCTGCAGTTGCAGAATCCTGTCGAGTAAGTCCAAAAAGTGTCCAAAGAGTCCTAAAAAAAGAAAAGTTTCATCCCTATAAAATGAAAATTCTGCATGCTCTCACGGAAGATGATCCAGACCGGAGGGTTGGAATTTGTGAGTGGTTAACAAGAACAATTGAAGGAGAACCGGGCTCCATAAAACGTGTATGTTTCGCAGACGAATGCACGTTTTTTCTCAACAAACAGAATGTACGATACTGGAGCTATACTAATCCACATATTTTTAGAGAGGGACATACCCAGTTTCCTAAAAAGGTGAATGTTTGGGCGGGGATTTTGGGCAATCGCGTTGTTGGACCGATTTTCATCAGAGGCAATCTTACAGGAGTTCTTTACAGAAATCTTTCAGAAACTGAAATTGAACCTCGAATAAAACAAATTGTTTTAAACAATCAGAGAGAGTTTGAAAATCGTTAAATCATATTTCAGCAGGATGGGGCACCTCCCCATTTCGATCGCATGGCTAGAGATATAAACTTTCCTGGGCGATGGATAGGTCGCAGGGGAAGTACAGAATGGCCACCAAGATCTCCGGATCTTACCCTTCTAGATTTTTTCCTTTGTGGGTATCTGAAGTAAAAAATCTACGATACTGAATGCCAAACAATAGAAGAGTTGGAACGCAGAATAATAGATACATGTGAAGAAGCTATTTATAATAGGGCACTTCATTGTCAAGATTTAGGAGGGGGCCACATTGAACACTTGATGAAATAATTGATAGGGTTAAATAAAAGTGTTATTGAAAACTAAATATTTCTAAAACAATTGAATTTAGGAGTAAAGAGTATTAGAGAAAACTGTTGGGAATTATAAGCAGATTTCAAAAATGGAATAATATATGGGGTGTTCTATTTAAAAAAATTATTGAAGATGGCGCTCAGCCATTTTAAAACGTTTTGCTGTGATTTTGAAAAAGTAGGTTTTTATCTCCTATTAAAGCCCTCCAAATTTCTTTGCAAAATACCAGGTGGTTCAAAAATTAGTAGGGGGGGAACGGACTTCAGACGAGCACTGTATGTATAGTATGAATAAAGCATGATGAAATCCTACCTGTTTTTTTTGGTATTGCACACTACCTCATAACATCCATTTCATGAATCAATAGCTATACTAAGAGTCGATTCAGAAATTTTAAAAATGTATTTTGAGCTCTTTTCCTCTCATGAATCATACATATGATATGTTTTGTAACTACCATGTTCCAGAAACGTGCCAGATGACAAGTAAAAGGTTTCAGCAATGTTTCAGATATCTGGTTTTATGTATTCATATTCACTTATGTTATGTATCAGAAATGTTTCACGTGCAACGTTTCACACCAAGGTCATTTCTGGTTTCTGCCATGTTTCAGGGACGTATCTGAGTCAAAAGATGAAATGTTTCAAATGGAAAATGATCGGTTCCAGAAATGTTTCAGACACATATTTTGGTTTACTGGGAATAGGAAGGCAGGTGAAAAAATTAATGGCTCGACAAAAGCCTGACCTAGTGTTTTAATCACGGTGCAAGAAGGAACAATATTGAAACTAAGACGATCGCTTACGTTTTGTGATATTCCTACACAATAGTTGTCATGATACCAAGCTGTAATACAAACACTTTGTGATTTTTCTCGAAAAACTCGTTCTCCATAACACCACGCTGGCACTTTTTTTAGGAACTGAAATTCTGTTCGTATTGTGCAGCTCAATCATGACAATTTTGCATTCCTTCATTATCCAGTTAAGTTAATTTCACCATTACAAAGAAGAACGGCAGTTAGAGAGTTTAGTGTTTATTGAAACAAGAGTGGGCGACATATTATTTATACCCCACAATATAGTTGGAGATTATTTTGGAGCAAAGGCGTACGTTTGTTCGATCGTTAAGAGAAACTAAATTGGGTCTGCTGCAACAATAGTAGTGAATTATTCGGATCATTTGTTTCTTCCTGTTGAACGTGCTGATTGTAATGAAGTCGCGGCTATATAGCACTCCTTCCATAGTGTTCACACAACTTAATTTTTATGTCAAGGGATACCGTCAAATGGGGCGGATCAGGAAGATTTTGACATATTTTTCTAAATAACATTGTTGTAAATTAAGAAATAAAAACTTTTTAACCAAAAATGGGGGGGGGTTTAAGGGTAATTAAACCCCCCCCCCCAAAAATTCTCTCATTAGTCTAGTCGAAAGTGAGTTTCCTGCAAAAAATCGTTCCAGGTCTACTAAAATATGTCATTCTGAGAAAGATATTTTTTTCGATTTTTTCCGCCGACGAGAATTTGTAATAAAAAATAAAAAAAGTAAGGCTGTTTCTTTGTATTAGCTTTAAAATAATTGACGACAGAGGAAAAAAAACAGATTATTGAAGAGGAGGAAATTTTCCATGAAAAAGTTCCTACTCTCGGAATTCTATCGCAATTATTTATAATTTTAATTCAACGTTGAAAATAGGGCTCCGCTCCTCTTGAGAGAGCGATGCACATAAAATATTGTTTTATACTATTAAATATGGATAAAAAAAAAACACTTGAAATAATGTAATTTCGTTAAAAAACATTTTTTTATTGGATTTTGATAATGTGAAGCTATTGTTAATTAAGAAGTTTTTTTGGAACCGTCGATTTAATTAAAAACCGAATTGTTCACAGAACGACTTCATAATTTTTTTGTTTCCTGGAGCACATTTCACATGTTTACTCGATAATATTGTTTAAGAGTTGATTATTATGTTAATTATAAATTTCTAAAGTTAACAAAATATGAGAAATTGAGTAAGTATTTTTTTTTAATTGATATATCACATTATTTTTTATAAAATATTTATAAATAAATGGATAATTGATAATTTTTCAATTTTTTTTTGCATTAGGTTGTTAAGAGTTTATTATGATTACAAAAATCATAATGTCAATCAAAGTTTATTTATAACTAACTGTTGAGTAAATAAACAATTACATTATTAAAAAAAAAACTTATTAGGTAGAGAATAACCAATTATTAATTTTAAAGAAAAACAATTCTTAATTTATGATATAAATAAAAAAAATACAATTGAAAAAAAAATAGGTTTTTTTTAATCATAAAATAAATAAATTCTTAGCAACATTATGCAAAAAACTGCGTATTTTTTTTTAAACGTAAAATGCCTTTGTCAGTCATAAAACTGATAATAATGTGAAATATCAATGAAAAAATGGTGACAATATTTACTCAATTTCTCATATTTTGATTACTTCAGAAATTTATAATTACCAAAATAATCAATTTTTAAACAATTTTATAGCGAGATATTATTAAGTACACATGACAAATGTGCTCCAGGAAGCAAAAAAAATATGGAGTCATTCTGTGAACAACTATTTGGGTTTAAATAAAATTGGTAGTTCCAAAAAAATTACTTGATTAACAATAGCTTCACAATATCAAAATTCAATGAAAACATTACTTTCCAATGAAATTACATTCTTTCAAGTGTTCAGCTAATACTATAATTTTTTTGAATTTTTAAATTATTTTTCTCTTTAAATCTTGTGACGCTAACATATTGATAAAAAAGTGTCCTCATATTTTGAATACATTGCTAGTGTGGCATCTGCTGAACGAAGTTTTTCTTAATTGAAGCGATTGAAAACTTGGCTGCGATCAACGATGCAACAGGAGCGATTGGTTCGATTAAGTCTACTTCATGTTCATAGAGATGAGCAAATAGATGTTTTAAATGTTATTGAAATGTTTGCGAATAAGAAACACAGGATACTGGATTTTATTTTGTGATTTTTTTATCTTAGTTTTTACATTACAAGCTTTTATTTAGTTTCACCTGTCCCGATGTTTGTCATCAAATCTTGCAAGTTAAATTTGACCCACTTCTAGTTGTTCGAATAACGTGAAATTTGGCAGGTGTTCATAGTTCCTGTGACAATGCATTATGCATTTGTTAGAAAGAGAAAAAACAAAATGGCGGCTTCAAGATATCCGACGATTTCTGTGATTATGGTCCGATTCTATCCAAAATTGGTATGTGGGGGTTTTCGGGGTCGGAGATTATGATTTTTTTGTCAAATTTCACAAATTCTAGATGGCGGTTCCAAGATGGCGAACGAGTTTTGTAATTAAAAAAGGTAGTATCGATCTGATGTACAAAATTGCCAAATGGTTCTCAAAAAATAAGCTGTATATAAACTCAGCAAAAACTGAATTTCTTATCTTCCATACAAGACAAAAAAAACAAATAAAAACATGGAAACCCACATATCTACAGTAATAAAAAATATTAACACCAAAATATTCCAGGTACGCTGTATGTATAATGTCCTGACAACCCCGGTAATGAAAAACTTCTATTTTGCAGAAATTCAATCGAGACTGGCATATGGAATTATAGTCTGGGGACAATCACCTGCTGCCAAACGTCTCTTTATTACACAGAAAAAGTGCATTCGTGCCATGTTTCGTAAACCTCAAACAGAATCTAGTAGACCTCTCTTTAGAAAGCTACAAGTATTACCGCTCATTTCTCTGTACATATTGGAAACTGCCTGTTACATTTACAAACGTAAAAATACTTTACTCTGCCGTAATGACATTCACAGTCATTCCACCAGGAATCAGCATCTGCTGAATACTCCTCTAAACAACTTAAACCTAGCGCAAAACGGACCTCTAAGTATCGGAATTCGAATTTTCAATAAAATTCCCCAAAACATTAGAGATGAACCTACCTATTTCAGATTCAAGAAGTCACTGAAAAAAGTACTAATGGAGGGTGCATTCTATACTTTGGAAGAATTCTTTGAGATGTGATTTAATGTTAGTGTATTCTGTCGTACTCTATGTGAAATTGTTTTTTTTATCATAATATTTAAATTGTAGTGTACTTTGTGTGCACTTGTACTCATTCTTGTAATATTTAATTTTTTACTCTGTAATTTTGTATTGTCTCTATACTCCAAATTCTTGACATGTCTTATACCACTTGTGGTCTTCAGATGAATAAACTTGAATTGAATTATGGTCCGATTCGATTCAAAATTGGTATGTGGGTGTTAGGGGTTTTTGGGGTCGGAGATTATGAATTTAGTCGAAGTTTATTGATTTTTTGTCAAAATTCATACATTGAAGATGGCAGCTCCTATCCAGGATGACGGACGAGTATCTTTAGATGGTCTCCTCGTTAAAGAACTAGATAGCTCAGAACTTACAGAGAAAAGGCCTCATAAAAACGACTTTAACAAAAATGCATAGATTAAGGCGTACTTACTGAAAAGCAGGTTATTCCGTGAGTTATAGATTCAAAAGCTTGTCGCATCTGTATTCGAAATGAAAACTTTGCGCGACAAGCTCTTAAATCTATAACTCACGGAATAACCTACGTCACACAACCAAAGCAATTAATTCGTACTTTGAATAAAAGCTTGTTTTTAAAAAGTTTTTTTTTATTAATCATTTAATTTTGTACCTACTTGTAAGTATATGTCTATATATTTTTGGAACGAAGTTCCTTATCGCGCGTTGCGAAAGGGGGCTAGACGGAATAAATTAAGACCAAAAGTTGTAACGACACTTTCTGCTGTAGTTGTAAGCCGTGCGGCGTGCGCGTGTTTCTCTGTCTGTCTCTCTCTCCCTCTCTCATAGAAAGCAAGCCAGTTATTTTCGTTTCGTCTTTCTATTTCGCATTGAACAGTGTGGTGTCGCGACGATTATTTTTGTTGAGTGTATACAGGTTTTTTGTACATAATAAATAATAATAAAAAATAATAACAATAATGAATCCTGACAGTGTTTCTGCACAAGTTCCGGATATTGCTGATGGAGTTAGGTGAGTAGAGATTTTATACAGACAATAATAAATGCCTATGTATTTTTAGCAAGAACGCATTATAACCTCTCTTTACTATTGTGCTAACCAAGTCATACGCGTTATAATCTCTCCATTATTGTGTGTTCAGCAAGTGTACGCGTCATAACTTTAATAAATTTAAAAGCAAATTATATTTTAATATTACAATATCAATGCGTATGTACTAAAATTGAGCCTACTGATTAAGTTTATATTACATTATATTTGTTAATAATAAAAAAAATATAATTATAACTTAAAAAAAAATTTATTACAATTCCTTCACTAATTAATCGAAAGGAACTTCGTTCCATCCGGGTGTCCCTTGACACCTCTAAACTTTTTTTTTATTTTATTACATTTTGTTTCTTGACATGTTTTTTGGGTAACCTTCCACAGTCTGAAAATGAAAATATAATCAGGAAAATCTATACAAGTGTAGAAAGGGCAAACTGATTAGTTCACCCCGATAAGTTATTGCGTTCACCAAATTATATTTCCTATAGAAAAATAATTCAATTTGTCAATAACTTGCCGTTTTCTGAATTTGCCTATCAAGAAATTTTTTTAAAAAATTCAAAAGATACTTCTCTATATAGTTTTTGCTTGACGTTTCGGGGACTATATCTGCCCCCGTTCTCAAAATCTTCTAAATATCCTTTAATTGTTTTATAATTTGGATTTTTTCTCGCAGTGTCTTTTTCGCTTTTTCAACTGACGGATGTCAATTGAGATCTGCCAAAAAAGTTTGAGAGTGACGTATTGCTCATTTGATATATGGGGTGTTGTTCAGATCAGTTTATTAGCATTCTACCATATCTCACTTCCTCTCTGAGTAGAGGTAACCATGTATGATCCATTTCAACAGAATTTGTTGAAAAGCAGTTGTTATTGGAAAGAAGAATACAGGCCGTTTCTTTCAATTTTCTCCTCTCTTGGTGTGGTTATTTCATCAAGATTTTTGTCCTATTCCATTCAATCGTATGATCGCCATTGGATGTGAGGATATGTTCTGCAATTTTCGATCCAGTTATTTGTCGATTTCTGATGTAACTCTGATGTTCACTTTGGCGCACTTCCAATGGTCTTGACGTTTCACCTATATAACTATCACCACAAGAACAAGGTATGTTGTAAACACAGTTTTTGGTACTTTCTTCTGTGTTTTCTGGTTTTGTTTGTGTTAGTACAGATCTCAGTGTGTTTGTTGTTCTAAATGATGTTCTCACATCATACCTATGTCCAATTCGTTTGATCTTTTCAGATAATCCGGGGACATAAGGTATTATGTTGGTTGTGAAATGTGTAGGTGGTGGGAGTACTCCTGTTGGTTGTGTTAATTGGTTGTTTGATGGGTTTTTGTTTTCATGTTTGAATTTGAATGAAAAGAAAAAAAATATACTTACCACATTACCCCCACCCCACCAAGCAGAATTCCTAGATACGCAACTGCTTGAATTAGGTAAAGCGTAAAATGATGGCAGCGGTGGCGTTTTGATAATTTTTTTTAAAGAAATTCAATGATCTCCGTGATTGTTTGATTGGCGCCGACTCAAAATTAGTTACCTACATTAGTTAGGAGCTTAGTTATTAAGACTAAGAAGGGATATTTTTTGCTTTTCAGTTTCTTTTTTCGTCGGTTTAATTTTTTGTTAAAAGGTTTTTATTTTTAAAATTTTTGTGGCAAAATTCTACTAATTACTACTTACTGAATTAACAATCATTATGTTGTAGAGTTATCAGAACTACATATGTATGCCAAGTTTCAAGAAAATCGGTTCACACGTGGAAAATCAATCATCCCCCACTTTTCTACCCTTAGAGGTGGATCATTCTTCTTCAAATTCAAATATGACTAATGAAATTTCCATTTTGGTACACTCATGGATCTCGTTTATTCTTCTTTAACAAATGGGACCAACTCCGAAGTACACCCTATCCAATGAAAATGGAATCATCGAAATTGGACTACTCTATGAAAAGATATGCGTGGTCATACATAAAAAAAATATATACGCGTCGACTAGAGAACCTCCTCCTTTTTGGTTTCGTCAGTTAAAAATGAACAAAAACCACGAATTGAGGAGCGTCTTTACTGCTTAAATCAAAATTTCACAGCAATTCTGTCATATCGACGCGTCGTCCAAAGCCTACTTGTTCAAAGTGTGCGTTTCAAAGTCTTCAGAAAAAACCTAAAAGTCGAAAGATTTTGTACAAACAAACCCAGCTAAAAAGTCTATAGGAACTAGACATTTTCAATTTATAGCACCTCATTTATTTAATTTTCTTCCAGAAATGTATAAAACCTATATAAGAAAAATAAACTCACCATCATTCTTTAAAACCGTCTTTAAAGGATATATAAAAACTCTTGATGCTGACGACATTAAAAAAAATTTCGAATTCTAAAAATAAAAAAAAATAAAAACATAAACAAAAATTTTAAAATTTAGAAAAAAAAAACAATTATATAAACAATTATATATATATATATATATATATATATATATATATACACGATGAATAAAAGATGTAAAACATATACATATATTTATATAGAATCTCAATACTGATCAGTGTACCCCATGCTCAACCTTGACGGTCTTAATGGGTGCACTGATCAAATTATATGTACCTATATATACTTAGCTATAAGTTTAATGTATTCTTACCCATCGTTTTGTTTAGTTAAGTTTACTCTTTTATCTATATTGCCTTATATAATTATTGTATTGCTCAAACTAAATAAAACACATTATTATTTTCGTTTTTAAACACTACCAGTCAGGCCCTTACTTCCGAAGCTCCGACCCATTCGGAAGGGCGCGCTGGTTACATAAACCAATGACCTCTCCCCACACCCGTGAGGTGAGAGATCATTGGGTCCGAGAATCATGTGTCCTGAGCAAACGTAACGATCCGAGAATGACTGCCTTCTGCATGCGGCCGGCTAGAGATTCTGCCGATTTACGGCATGCCGGTATAATTTCCAGGTTTGAGAGTAGCGTAGGCATCATTCCACCAAGGGCCCCTATAATCAGAACCACTATCTTTACAGAATGGTCTGGATAGAGTCTGCGGAGCTCGAAGAGTAGATCTCGATACTTCGTCCGTTTCTCGTCCTCTTTCGCACGATATTCGTCTCGCCCGGAGCCGAAAACTCTATGACGTATATCGTTTTCTGCTCGCGGTCGAAGAGGACTACATCAGGCTTGTTGGCTTGTATTTGCCTGAGGGTGGGGAATGAGTAGTTCCAATAAATTCGGCACTTCTCATTCTCAATATCCCCCGGAGCGTAGGGCAGCACCGGTGTCTCATCAATACCGTACGAGTGTCGTAAATGATAATACAGCACTCGTAACGCCGCGTTATGACGATGGATATAGGCTGAGACCGCATATACTGTACATGCTGACAGCAAGTGCATGATGGTCTCAGGCGCTCCACGGCAGGCCCTGCATCTTGTGTCAGGGACCTCTATACCCATCACGCGGCTTCGGTAGACGAGAGTGTTGAAAACACCGTCCTGGCAAGCCATGATGAATCCCTCAGTCTCCGACTTGAGTCCACCTGACCTAAGGAATGCAAAGGTCAGCCTTTCGGATAAGCCGTGGTCTTCAATGTGTTTGTAGAAGATTCCATGCATCGGCTTATCCTTGTGGAGCTGCAGATGTACAGTATTCTCTGCAGCTTTTATGTGGACTCTCCGTCGAGCGGGCTCCAACTCGGTGACAGAGTCTTGGATATCCCGCTCGGTGTCGAATACAAGACCGAGTTCATCGGCTGCACGGATTGCTGCCTTAAAAAGAAACGCTCCTTTCCTGCGATCTCATGGTCTTTGACCATGCAGAAAGGGATCCCAAGCTCCTGATGACTTTACAGGCTCCATCCAGCACCATCCTGTTGTGTAGACACTCCAAACTCAAAAGTCCACGGCCTCCTTGTTTTCGGGGGAGGTACAACCGTGGAACGGACGATTTCGGATGCAAACTACGATGTAGGTGCATCATTTTGCGAGTCTTTACGTCGATTGCACGCAGCTCTTCCAGGGTCCACTTCATGACCCCAAAGGAGTAGATTAGTATTGGAACGGCAAGCATGTTGGTGGCAGAAACTTTGTTCATGCCCGACAGTTCTGATGACCAGATCTGCCGGAGTTTCTGCTGATACTTGCCGCGGAGAGCGTTTTTAACCGCCACTACCTCTTGGGTGCAACGTTGTTGCACTCCTAGGTAGGTATACGCCTCTCCGGCATCCAGATGGCGGAGGATGCTTCCATCTACCAGCTGCGCGTCCTCTCCGTAATCCTCGCATCGTCCTCTTCTGAGATGAACCAGTGCACATTTATCCATCCCGAATTCCATACCGATTGCATGCGTGTACTCTTGCACCACCCTCAGAGATTGCTGCAGATCTCCTGCACCCGAGGCATAAAGCTTCAGGTCATCCATATAAAATAAATGGGTGACCTTATGCCTTCGGTCTCCGGGGTGCCACAGTTGTAACCACGAGTTTTCTGAGTGCAACGGATAATGGCATAAGTGAGATGCAAAAAGGAGGGGCTGAGGGAATCCCTTGGAACACACCTCTCCTGAAGATAACCTGCTCCGTTTGGACTTTGGCTCCACCTGATGTTATGGTGAAGCGAGTCCTCCAGAGTGGTATCAACTGTTCAATGCATCTCACTATTTGATCGGGTACCGCAAGGCATCTGAGCAAATGCAAGATCAACTCATGCGATGTTGAGTCAAATGTCTTGCGGTAATCGATCCAGGCCATCGAAAGGTTGCGCTTATACTGCACGGAGTCCTGCGTGATACATCTATCGATCAGCAGGTTCTCCTTGCAGCCAGCAACACCTTTCTTTGACCCTTTCTGCTCATATATCCGTTCGTACACCGTGTCAACTGCGAGGAGTATTCGCGTACAAAATGCGCGTAAATAATTTGTAACACGTGTTCAAGCATGTTATCGGTCTGTAATTCTTGGGATCAGACAAATCTCCGTTTTGGGGATTAGCACGGTTCGCCCTCGACAAACCAACCCGGGAATCTGCTGCTTCCACTAAGCCACGAGTTGAAACTCTGGCTAAGTGGTGGTGGGTACTAGAAAACTTTTTCCACCACAGGTTGCTCAACATGTCTGGGCCTGGAGCAGCAGTTCTTCGAGCCCTGTAGAGCTTTCCGAACTTCTTCCGGGTTATCGGTTGGCGCAGTTCATCGGGATGAGGCTGCTGGAACCTCCTACAGAAGGCTCCAAACTGCGTCAGGGCTGGAGTGTCTATATTGAGTGGCTGCGGATATTCGTAAATCTCCTTCCAGAAGTTTTCCACCTGATCAGCGGTCGGCGGGTTTTCCACAACAAGCGGCGGTTTCTGGAATAAGCGAGAGGGTTTCTCGCGGAACTGTTTGTTTTCCGCGATTCCTCTCGCTCGCCGTACTAGTGACCTTTTGGCAGCCACTAGCATTCGTATCCTATCAAGACAGTGTTGTTTGATGGTTAACAGCACTCCTTGATTTAATGTGTGATGGACTCGTCGCAACTTAGTTGCGATTCGCCGCACTGTTCGCGTAAATGGCCTATTGGCCACTACGTAGTCCATCACACATTGGATACGAGATGCGTGTTGTCTCGCCGACTTGATTTTTGCTTCAATCTTCTGTATGCTTCTCATGCTTTCCAGTCGGAGACGCATTATTCTGCGTATCCGCACGGGAAAGCACAAGAGCAGCGTCATACACGGCGGTGTTGATTTGCCAGATGTCAGCTTCTTCTGGAAGCGCTTCACGAATCTCCGCATCCACTCGAGCCAGATCTTGAGGCTTCAGGGGCTTCAAAGTGCGGAGCACCCTGCGTGTTCTGATACCCTCTATTGGTACCCTGCCACCTCTTCGACTGATTCGACTCGTGGCACGTCTGCCACTTCGGCCACTTCGTTTACCTGTCTAGGAGGTGGTCTCACATAGCCACGGCCACGAAGGTGGGATACATAATCCCGTAGATTTTGTTTGGAAAATGCGGCATACTCTGGGTGTGCCACGCACCACAGAGCATGCATTCGCGCCATGTATCCCCTTCGGGCGGGCTCGCTACTCTCGTAGCAACGCAGAAGGCCGTCTCTCATTTCGTCTGTCCACTCAGAACGTTGTCCATAGCGTGGGTCGTCATAAGGCTGTCCGTCGATTTGGGCCCCACCACCTTGCCGTTGACCTCCATCCGGATGAGGTCGGTTGTGGGGGCCCTGTCTCCTCCTTCTAGGAACCAGAGTATGGTCCTGCGAGGGGGTTAGCCTAGCAGGAACACGGCCGACACCAGAGGAAGTATTTGCTTCTTTCCTCTCGGATGCGCTTAAGCTGCCGGTCCGATTTTGCATCCTTGGCTGGGTTAAGTGGTGGCGCCACTC
The DNA here is from genome assembly GCA_018342105.1 of Gonioctena quinquepunctata. Taxonomy (NCBI): domain Eukaryota; kingdom Metazoa; phylum Arthropoda; class Insecta; order Coleoptera; family Chrysomelidae; genus Gonioctena; species Gonioctena quinquepunctata. The sequence goes on along the minus strand of JAFIRS010006180.1, from coordinate 17,316 downwards.
ACCAAGGTCATTGCTGGTGTTGTTTGACCTACCCTGCTTATTATTATTATTATTATTTTATTATTATTATTATTATTATTTTCGTTTTAAACACTACCAGTCAGGCCCTTACTTCCGAAGCTCCGACCCATTCGGAAGGGCGCGCTGGTTACATAAACCAATGACCTCTCCCCACACCCGTGAGGTGAGAGATCATTGGGTCCGAGAATCATGTGTCCTGAGCAAACGTAACGATCCGAGAATGACTGCCTTCTGCATGCGGCCGGCTAGAGATTCTGCCGATTTACGGCATGCCGGTATAATTTCCAGGTTTGAGAGTAGCGTAGGCATCATTCCACCAAGGGCCCCTATAATCAGAACCACTATCTTTACAGAATGGTCTGGATAGAGTCTGCGGAGCTCGAAGAGTAGATCTCGATACTTCGTCCGTTTCTCGTCCTCTTCTCGCACGATATTCGTCTCGCCCGGAGCCGAAAACTCTATGACGTATATCTTTTTCCGCTCGCGGTCGAAGAGGACTACATCAGGCTTGTTGGCTTGTATTTGCCTGAGGGTGGGGAATGAGTAGTTCCAATAAATTCGGCACTTCTCATTCTCCACAACGGACTCAATATCCCCCGGAGCGTAGGGCAGCACCGGTGTCTCATCAATACCGTACGAGTGTCGTAAATGATAATACAGCACTCGTAACGCCGCGTTATGACGATGGATATAGGCTGAGACCGCATATACTGTACATGCTGACAGCAAGTGCATGATGGTCTCAGGCGCTCCACGGCAGGCCCTGCATCTTGTGTCAGGGACCTCTATACCCATCACGCGGCTTCGGTAGACGAGAGTGTTGAAAACACCGTCCTGGCAAGCCATGATGAATCCCTCAGTCTCCGACTTGAGTCCACCTGACCTAAGGAATGCAAAGGTCAGCCTTTCGGATAAGCCGTGGTCTTCAATGTGTTTGTAGAAGATTCCATGCATCGGCTTATCCTTGTGGAGCTGCAGATGTACAGTATTCTCTGCAGCTTTTATGTGGACTCTCCGTCGAGCGGGCTCCAACTCGGTGACAGAGTCTTGGATATCCCGCTCGGTATTATTATTATTATTATTATTATTATTATTATTATTATTATTATTATTATTATTATTATTATTATTATTATTATTATTATTATTATTATTATTATTATTATTCTATAAACATTCTAGGAAATCCAAAATATTTTTTTGTACACGCTCCACAAAATACCTACTTTGAAAAATAAAATAAATACCTACTCATACGGAATATTTTGATTTGCACATAAAAATTACCCCTTAGAAAACTCATCAACAAACTCAGAAATAGTTTTCTTTCAATGTTTTTCCTAATTCGAAATTCAAAACGACAAATTTTCATCACTTTCAAAAACGTACTCCTAGTGCCTCTGGTGCATCGTTACTTCCCACAGATCAAACGACTGCTGATCCTGTATGATGAGAATTCATCCAATTTCAAGATATCAAAGAGCTTTTAGAATATGCGCATTTTGTGTCTGTGACGATTCAAAATCACAAAATGGCTCCTCGTTGGATGTCAATTTCTGAAATGACATTATTTGTGCTTTCTGCGCTTTGCGCAGACACGTTCTCGTAAATTCTATTTGGATGAATTTTTCGAGTGATGGAGATATGACCTCTAGCCTCTAGCGGTCTAGATTAAGGTTATGTCGGTGCTTCGAACTGTCAACGATAATATGTCTCCTTTTGTGTTGTACTAATATTTATATTTTCATAGTATTTTCAATATCACATTGAAAGTGAGGTTGGATCATTGTCTATCTATGGACAATGGTTGCATTTTTGTGTGGGTTATAAGAAATATGATGGTCTATCAATATTCCTGAAACAACCATAATTGGCGCTAGGGTAGACATAAGTTATTCAGGTGAAGGTCAAATCGAGTTTGTGATAAAATTATTAGTACAACAAATAAACGAAGAGAGATCTTTCAAAGCAACTAGCGGTAAAAGTTTGAACTGTGTGAAGCAACGATGCATACGTCCATCAGAGGCGCTAGGAGTACGTTTTTGAATGTGATGAAAAAATTGACGTTTTCAATTTCGAATTATTTATTTTTATTTATTTATTTATTATGAAGAACATTGAAGATTTTTTCGTTTGTTTTTTGTACTGATCTTTCTAGTTGGTAACCTTTATGTGCAAATCGAAATATTTCAGAAAAGGGGCACATGCGTGTTCCCTATTCAACTCACTTTTGATGTCATGTTCCAGTAAAAATTGAAAATATTATGATAATAGAGAGTTATTGCAACTTACAAATAAGCGCTGACTTTATTAGAAGATCCGCTACTAAAGTATCCTCTAACGCGATTTCGAAGGGGTGTTATTGCAACAAACTTCTTCCAAGATGCTTATGTTCAAGCTTTATTTTGACGACAAGTACGTCAAATTAAGTGAAACAATTTCACGTAATAAAATTATATTGCCTTCGAATCTGAATCTCAATCTTTTCCCTTTTCTTCAGTCATTGTTTTCATCAGAAAAATAAGCTTATGAAAAGAATCACACTATATTGTTCGTTAGTTGGACGCATAAGTACCACGAATTAATTATACCACTACCAAATGAACCTGCTTTATTTAATTTTGAAAATATATAGACGAGCAGTGCTTAACAAACTTTAGATTTTCAACTGGTGACAAATATATGACAGAAAAAACAAATCTTTCAAAATAAAGGAACCTTTAATAAAAGGTTCTTGGCCTTTATTTAAATAAAGGAAGGGATGCCTGTATTTTAGATTGAGGATATCCTCAAAGTCGGACACAATGCGCATGCGTATATGTCAAAATAAAAGACACTTTATTAAAAGAACTATAGAACGGACGTTGCAATAACTCTCTGATTAAAATATTAATACAACATATAAACGAAGACAAATGAAATTATAGTTGACAGTTCGAAGGAACTAGCGGTAAAAGATTGAACTGTGTGAAGTAAAGATACATATGTCTATCAGAGGCGCTAAGAGTACGTTTTTGAAGGTGATGGAAAAATTCGCGTTTTTAATTTCATATTATGAAGAACATAAAATAAAATTCAATATCTTAGTATGTTGTTGAGCTTTCTAGATGATATTTATGTGCAAACTAAAGTATTCTAGAAAGGAGGCACATGCGTGTTCCCTATTGAGTAAGTGCGAATTTACACGTTCCCATAAATTGGTCAATTTTGTGACCTTGAATTTTATTGATAGGTGTAAACAGAAAATTGTCGTCAATTTGAACTTGACCAATAAATTGATGAGTTTAGAATCGGTTCTAATTTTTCATCAATTTTTAGTGACAATTTGCAGTAACTTTCGGCCATGAATTGGATGCCTGCTAGAACAGAGATTTTTAGGTTATATTTTATTATTTACGCGATTTCACATACCCTACCCTAACCGCGAGAAAAATGCGACAAAAAAAACATAATTTACGTTGCATTACATTCGCAGCAATGTGCATTGCTGAATATAAAAGACAGAGATGTAGAAGATGGTGGATTAGATCTTGGATTGAGAAAAGAGGGAAAGGAAACTTGACATTCACGAAAAATTCCTGAGTGCAAATCCTAATCAATTCAAACGATATTTAAGAATGGATCAGAGACAACTCAATAAGCTATTGAATATATTCGGAACTTTTCCTATAGTTGAACCATTGTATATAGACTATATACAATGGTTGAACCATTTCTTGTCAGTATGTTGGTATTCCTGAGTAAAAACTGTTGCCAAAATTGACCAATAAATTGTCAGGTGTAAATATAACCCATATTGGTCAATTTTAGGTGGGTTCGGCTTGTTCACTCCGTGCACTACGAGTCACTCCATTCGAATTCCGGTCGTTTAGGTATGGCTTTTTGGCGTTAGTAGTGTGACTCCACTTGCGATCGGCTATACAGAGTGGAGTAAATGGAGCTCACTCGAAAAGTTCCACCCTTAGAAATATTTTGAGGAGTAGGTATCTGTCAATTGTCAAAATTGCCAATGAATTGTCTGAATTTATTGCTATAAGTAAATGATTTATTCTTTTTTTTAAATGGAAATAAGTGAAACGACCTACGATGTTGTTACTGATGTTAAGAACAATTTTGTGATTATAGACGGACTGATATCACCTCTAGCATTGGAAACACTATGTACTTTCTGGAGCAGATCTTCAAATGTTGTTGGCGTCATGCGAAAATGTTTTTTAAATTGATTGTCATTAAAATGGGGCACAGTAATTTCTGCAAAGTTTTCAATATTTTGTATAATAATTACTTCATCATCATCTTCGTCTTCAAAAAAAACTTTTTCACTACATTGTTATTAATGCTTGAAATGATAAAACAATATATTTTTGGTGATAATCAGAAGTCACGAACCGCAAAAAATCAAATCAAAAGCCCAAAAATCCAAACCAACTGTTTGCCCTTGTTTTGCTTCGAACGTTCCGGGTCGTTCGGATATAAATTTTACGTTCCCTTTACTCCGAAGTCACGTGACAAGAATCTGCTCTTACTCCACTCCGACTCGGAGTGAACAAGCCGAACCCACCTTTTATTGTTCAATTTATTGATCAATTTTATTGGATCGTGTAAATTCGCACTAACACCTTTAAATTTGAAAATTTCGACCAAAACATTGAGGAACTGTTGCAAAGAAAAAAAATCATACATGTTCCTTATTTTTTTATTTTTTTTCGAGGGAATTAGACTTTATGGTCATCGACCCAGTTCCAACGAAGTAGAATAATCAGCTGATTTTGACAAATGATGTTTGGGTTTTTGATGTTTGACGTTGACAGTTAACATTCATCTGACACGTACTAGCACTAGCAGCGGTACGTGTTGATATTTTTATGATATTGAGAGATTTGAGTTGCCGAAAGAGAGTCCACAGCAAATCCAAATCAATAATCTAGTTTTATCGGATAAAAAAATCCTAAAAATGACGACGGTCGAACAATCATGTTATACCATCATCAATTTACCAACAGATTCCGAACCCTACAATGAAATGCAACTCAAAATGGATCTGGGTATGTATTACCTTACTAATAATACTGGAGATTGAAAAATTCGCCCCCTTTATGTGTAGCCTTACAGCAGAATCAGCATCTTTCGCAAAATTATCAAATCCAAGTAACTTAACTGTTGTTGAATATTACACCTTGTTTCTTAAGATAAATGTAATTTAACCAAGGTGCTCTTGTGACACATGAATAAGTAAAAATATTCTTCTTTCAAACTGGGAAAATGCTTTGACCATTTTCATTGATGCATTCAAAACATCGCATGGAACAGGTTATGCATTTTTCATACCCCTCAAAATATAGACAAGTCGTAAGTATAGCTTAGATAATAATTTCTCAATATTTTCAGCAGAGGCTGTAGCAATACTCAAAGCACTTGCATTCGTAAAAACTCTAATCATGAAAAGGTTGTCATTGTCTCAGATTCTTTATGTCTTCTGAAAGCTTTAGAAAGCTTTGACCTCCCAATTCTCTGCCTGCTTCCTGTTATACCATTCCACTATCTCATTATGGATACTGCAAAAATATTCTCTGTGTTCAAATACTGTGTATACCAATTTTCATGGCGATGGGTTGAACGGTATAGGAGTTGATGCGCTGCCGATCTGTCTAGTGGAGAGTTAAAGTAAAATGGATATCATAAAAACCTTCTCTATGGAGAAACACTTAGATGTGCCAACTTTCAAAAAAGAATCAACCAAATATGGCATACCAATCGTCAGTTATGATTGAGAGTGCATTCAAAAATTACGATTTTTGCAGTTTGTCCGAATTTTCCGACTATCCTTTGTACTTGTTTTTTTTTAAAATTTTCCGGACATAAGAAAAAACAAAAAAAATTACGCATATCCATCATTCAAATCGTGAGTAATGGACTTTTCCAATTTTTCGGGCAAATTTTCCAATTTTTCTTTCCCTAAAAACCTTTGGACTATTACGAACAGTTAAAAAAAAATGTCGAATCGGTCCACAAATTCCAATTCATTTTTATTATATAGAGATAAAAAAACTGGTGGCAGACTTAAATCTCAGGGGACTGGAGGACAATGTGTAGTCCGATCCTTGTGTTGCATATACCTACCAATCCGTGGTCTATTTGTCATATGTCTTAGAAAAAAGTCGGCCTGACAGACCCCTGGACGTGAAGAGTGTGTACTTGTCTATTCTTGTTGTACAGTCTTCTATTCAAGTTCCCTTAATGCTTTTTGTTTTTGGTATTTATTCAATCTAAAAAAATATTACATACTCTACTTGTGTCTAGCCGAATAGCGAAATGTCGCACCCAAAAAAAAATACATTCCCATTTCCACATCACATATATTCGTCTTCTTTTTTGTAGAAAAGGGAGATACAAAAGTGAAAATACGAGCCTTGGAGAAAACGATACACATGATTTTAGCAGGAGAACGACTTCCCAACGGTTTCCTAATGACAATCATAAGATATGTCCTACCACTTCAGGACCATTTGGCCAAGAAGTTGTTGCTCATATTTTGGGAAATCGTCCCCAAAACCTCACCCGACGGTAAACTCTTGCAAGAAATGATCCTGGTTTGTGATGCATACAGAAAAGACCTGCAACATCCCAATGAATTCTTGAGAGGTTCAACGTTGAGATTTCTGTGTAAACTAAAAGAGCCCGAGCTGTTAGAACCCTTGATGCCAAGCATCAGAGCCTGTTTAGAGCACAGGCATAGCTATGTGAGAAGAAACGCCGTGCTAGCTATATTCACGATTTACAGAAACTTTGAGTTCCTCATACCAGATGCGCCCGAACTGATATCCAACTATCTCGATGGGGAGCAAGATATGTCCTGCAAGCGTAACGCTTTTCTCATGCTCTTGCACGCCGATCAAGAGAGGGCGTTGTCTTACTTGGCTTCGTGTTTGGACCAAGTAACTTCGTTTGGAGATATCTTGCAACTCGTTATCGTGGAGTTGATATACAAAGTGTGCCATTCCAATCCCTCGGAACGTTCTCGCTTCATCAGATGCATATACAATTTACTGAATTCCAACAGTCCCGCTGTACGTTACGAAGCAGCAGGGACTCTGGTGACCCTGTCTAGTGCGCCTACTGCCATAAAGGCTGCAGCTAGTTGCTACATCGAACTCATCATCAAAGAGAGCGACAATAACGTGAAACTCATTGTCTTGGATAGACTCATCGCTCTCAAAGATCATCCCGCACACGAGCGGGTCTTGCAAGATCTGGTTATGGATATACTGAGAGTTCTCACAGCCCCCGACTTGGAGGTGCGCAAGAAAACCCTCAACTTGGCGATGGAACTGATATCGTCGAGGAATATAGAAGAGATGGTGTTGGTTTTGAAAAAGAGGTTTCCAAGACCCTAGATAGCGAACACGAAGATACGGGAAAATACCGCCAGTTGTTGGTTCGTACTTTGCATTCTTGTTGTATCAAATTTCCCGATGTGGCTGTCACAGTCATTCCTGTCCTGATGGATTTTTTGTCTGATAATAATGAATTGGCAGCAACAGATGTTCTTGTTTTCGTCAGGGAGGCTATACAGAAATTTGACAATTTGCAGCCACTTATTATTGAGGTGAGTCAAAATTTCTAATGGGATAGACATCAATATTAGTGTACCTCAAGGAAGTGTATTAGGGCTACTTTTATTTATAATATATGTACTTGAACAATATTTATCATATTCCTGGTGCACATAAACTGAATTTGTTTGCAGATTACACATTGCTTTATATTTAAGATATTAACCTGAACAATGCTGTAGACAATTTCAAAAGGTCTATGAACATTTTTTACAAACGAATAAATTGAAATTAAATGCAAATACAAGAAAAGCTATGGTAATGACAACTAAATACAAACTAAACTCTATGAAAATCCATGCAATAAAATTTGAAGTCAATCTGAAATCGAGTCGAGTCGAGTCTGAAATAAAATATTTGTAAATAACACCTTGAGTTTGAATAGACATGCTGATTTCATAAAAAATATATTTTAGAATTGCAACAAGACTGTTAACTCCAGAATATTAACACATAATTGTACAATTAATACATTTTGAATAGTGTGCAAGTATAATGTATTTAAAAACAAACTTTCTTAGCTTCAAAATCGGGTATGAGAATTATCTTCAGATGTAGTAACATACTCCCATCCATCAAATATTAAATATTTTTTTTGAGGGGGTTACTATTTGCCATAGGCGAAAATGTTGAATATGCTACTATCAATTTCGATTCAATTATTCTTTCTAAGAATGCTATTCATATTTAAAATAACCAAACGTCTTCAACCAACTTATTTTCATGAATTTATTTTATCAAATAATCTAATAGGCGAGATCACTAATTTCTGGAAAAAATAGCACAATAACCAGAACGTTGAGAAAGGTGGTATTTTTTTTTTAACTTTTTTTTTCGAAGTAGTTTTTCCAAAAAAAAAGGAAATGTTTCTGTTTGAACACTGCGGTTATTATGTATTTGTTTAAAAAAACGTAAACAGGTCGATTTCTATTGCCAATTTACAGTATGAAAATATTACCCTCTTCTTTCACCTCCTCAGAATTATGAGAACCCCCTCAAAAATTTTAAATGAGAAGGGAGGTCGTGTGGCACCTTGTTCGAAAGGGATTGTTATTCTCTATTCAGCAATATCAAGTTTTTCAAATTTGGTGCGATCATAACTGACAAAATTTATTTTGAAAATGTAAAATTTCGATACTTTACGTAGAACGAAGGAAATAATGTCACATAATGTTTAGGAAGTATTTTTCAATTCATTTTACAATTAAATCAAATGTTCAAAATGACCACCATTCTCTTCTTGACAATAAGCAAGTCGATCTTGGAATTCTCGTACAACATTTTGTTGGACCTCAGGGGTTATGTTGTTAATTTCTTCCGTTATCCTGACTTTTAAATCTGCAATATTGTCTGGTCTATTGAAATATACTTTTGATTTTAAATAACCCCATAAGAAATAATCGAGAGGAGTCAAATCGGGGGATCTAGGCGGCCATTCAATCGTTCCACGTCTTCCAATCCACCTATTGGGAAAAACTTCGTTCAAATAATCTCTAACAATTCGGTTGTAATGCGGTAGAGCTCCGTCTCTTTGGTACCAAATTGATCTATCTATTGCATTTGGATCATTAACATCAGGAAAAAGTCTTTTTAATGTAGACTGTAAAAAGTTCATCAACAAATCTAGATAAACCTCACCATTAACTGTGCCTTCAAAAAAATAAGGGCTAATAATTTTATTGTTAATGATACCAGCCCAAACGTTCACTTTTTTAGGATATTGTGTGTGAGCCTCACACATCCAATGAGGATTTTCTTTGCTCTAATATCTACAGTTTTGTCTATTAACCGTTCCATTTAAATGAAAAGTAGCTTCATCAGAAAAAACAATTTTGTTTATGATCTGCAAATTTGCTTCCATTCTGTCCATCATCAGTTCACAGAATTGCTGCCTTCTATCAGGATCATCCTATTTAACTCCTGAACCAACTGGACTTTATAAGGATGGTATTTTTCTTTATGTGAAGGTCTCAATATTGATGATTTACTGACAACATTGTCGGCGGCAAGTTGTCTACTTGTCATATGCGGATTTTCCTCAATCACTAACAGTACATCTAACTTTTTTCCCCATCCAATTTAACATTTATAAAAATAATAATAATAATGTTTATTCCTTAAAAATTACACATTGATTGACAAGAAATAGTCTTAAAATCTATTATGAAAAAAAAAATAATAGTCTTAAAATATATTATGAAAAAAAAAGATAATCGAGCTACTTATTCGAAAAGCTATACCATACGAATAAACAAGGATATACCACTAAGGCTAAGCCAGCGCGTGGTCTAAAAAGCCTATGTCCATATAGGTAATATATTTTTGAAATATTGTTGAGTCAGATATAAATAGGGAACAAAATAGCAACTTAGATAATAGAATAGAAACTAAGATAAACTAAATACTTAATAACTAATAACTCCTAAAAATAGCAATAATAACAAGTGAGTTAAATATTTAATAATTTCTACTAATAAGTTGGTTTTTGAATAGTTTTTACATGTCCAGTTTCACGAAATTGTGTTTCTATTTTGATAACTGTAGACTGTGAGACGTGTCGACCAGGGTATTTATTATTAAACATTTCACAAACTTCCTTTTGAGTTCTTGTTTTATTATCGCATCCAATCATAATTAAAATGTCTATTCTTCGAGTTTCGGATAAATGAGCCATAGTTAAATCAAATACACTCACAAATATTTTACAACACACTGACGTGTGTCAGCAACTTATAAATATCAACATAACAGTAGTCTACTAGATTGACATTACATTATTTATGTGGGTTTTGTGAATAATTTTTTGTGTCTTGAACGACTTTTTCCTGTTGTTTAGCAAAACAGATAAGAAAATACCTGATTATTTCTTATGGGGTTATTTAAAATCAAACGTATATTTCAATGTACCATACAATATTGCAGATTTAAAAGCTAGGATAACGGAAGAAATTAACAACATAACCCCTGAGGTCCTACAAAATATTCTACGAGAATTCTATGATCGACTTGCTTATTGTCAATAAGTGAATGGTGGTCATTTTGAACATTTAATTTGATTTTAAAATAAATTGAAAAATACTTCCTAAACATTATGTGACATTATTTCCTTCATTCTACGTATAGAATTAAAAATTTACATTTTCAAAATATATTTTCACAGTTATGATTGCACAAAATTTGAAAAACTTAATATTCTTAAAATCCCTTTCGAACAAGGTGCCACACGACCCCCCTTCTCATAATTCAGAGGGGGTGCAAGAAGGGGGTAATATTTTCATACTGTAAATTGATTGTCAAATTGAAAATAGAAATCGACGTGTTTCAGGTTTTTTTTAAACAAATACATAATAACGCTAAAAATTAATTTATTCCATACCTATGGACCGCACTGTAGAACTAATATTAGCAATGGGGTGAAAAACATTTTTTTTAAGGAATTAAGAGAATTCAACAATCTACAAAAAGCAAATTCTCTAAAAATATTTTAAACTGATTTAATACAATACTTGGAGCATTATTCAATATGCTTTTCTATTTTCTTTTGTTTACAAAACATAAACTGTAGTTAATTCATCAGTCTAGTTTAACTTATATCAATATGCTTGGTGCTGGGTGTGAGACTTCCTTCTTTTCTAATACTTATTGTGTATGGTAACATTAGTATATTTATTAGATTTATTAGTGAAGTATCGGAAATGAAAATTAGGAACACATTCCTGCCAAGCGCAATCAAATGATGGACATTTAGGTATGTATCTTTTTTTTTTAGAAATTATTGGAAACATTTAAAGATATAAAATCTGTCAAAGTGCATCGTGCAGCGCTTTGGATTCTTGGAGAGTACGCCACATCAGTTTCTGACATAGAGGCTGTTATGCAACAGATTAATCAAACTCTTGGGGATACCCCTCTTCTGGATACCGAGCAAAAACTAACTTCCGGGGATGCAGAACAAAATGTGCAGACTGCGGGAAATACTACAACCACCTTAGTTACATCTGATGGAACCTATGCTACACAATCATCCTTCAACACAGTCCAGTGAGTACATATTAAGAAGATTGTTGATGCATCTGATGTTTTTTGGTTCTAGTAAATCCAGTAAAGAAAAGAGACCTCCCCTTCGTCAGTACTTGATGGATGGAGACTTCTTTATTGGTGCCTCTCTTGCTTCAACCTTGACCAAATTGGCCTTACGTTTTGGGAACATCACATCTGCTGCCCAGAAGAATAGATTCGATGCTGAAATTATGCTTATTATGGCCGGAATCATCCATCTGGGAAAGTCAGGTTAGTTTTCCTGGTACTTACCCGAGAAGTGTGTTCATTGAAACTTATTTAGGTAAATCGCTAAGTTTCTCCAACGTGGTCTATAAAACCCTTATTACACTATGCCTTTTTCGTGCCTATTTTTGGGCTTATTTTCATGGCTATTTGTTGGCTAAATTTCCCCAAATAACTGGCACTATTACACTGTGCCTTTTTGATGATTGTTTCAGCCGCTAATTTCAGCGCTGCAAACCTAAGAAAAATTGACATTTACCTTAAATGATTAAGTAATTTAGTATACATGGACTAGTTGTTTCAACTTTTTCCTTATCTGGTTCAATATTTTTTATTTTTTTCTGTCATACTGAACAAAACGAAAAAGATGTGATTAATTTTATTTATTTGTTGGTTATGTCAATTACTGTTTTGGCAAACCTGACATTTCCACAAACGTCCTTGAAATCCCCTCGATTCAGGCGGAAAAAATAGAACCAGACCTATTTATTTTCCCTATAGAACAATCAACAAAATACCCCTACAGCGGCGTATTTGTTTAAAATTTCAGCCACCGGCAGTCAGGCAGACAAATAGGCACGAAAAAGGCATAGTGTAATAATAATAATAATATAATATGTTTATTGTTTTAAGAATAGAATTCTTGTTACAAACACAATGTCATAAATAATAATACTAATATAAACATGAAATATAAAATGTGACAATGATTGAATTAAAATATAAAATATATATACATATACAAAGGTCGGACAAGAACTAGACTAACGATTAGAATTATTTTTTTCACACAGTACAATCAAAATACTACATTATAAATTACAGGGCATCATCAAAATATTCTTGTAGGTCATAATAGGCTTTATCCTTAATAGTTTTACATTTATTTCTGAATATGATAAAAGAAGTCTTTGATTTAATTTGGAAGTTTATTGTACATCCTGATTCCATTATATATCAACGAGTTTTGAACAAAACATGTTTTTTGGAATTGGTAGATTCAGTTCATTTGACCTTGTGTGGTATGTGGCTCAATGGATTCATAGTTCTCCCTATTTTTATGTATTATCGTCGGTTTCCAAAATGAATATTGAAATAACCGTAAAGATTCTATGTTCTCGAAAAGAGGTTTACATGATCCCTATTTAGCTTACATAAGTACCTAATAGCCCTTTTTCTGCAAGAATAAAACTGATTGCATAAGTTGTTTCCCGCAGACACCCCAAAAGGGTATACCATACCTTAGATGAGAGTCTATTAAGGCATAGTAACCCCCACCTTCGCTGCAGCAAACCCCAGTTCCTTAGAGACGTTTCTCATTAAGTAACAGCCGTGCCAATTTTTTGTTGATGTATCAATATGCTGAGAGAATTTTAAATTTTTCGTCCTAAATAGACTCCCAAAATTTCAAAGTGGAGTTATTTTTTATTATGTTATTGTCGAGGGGGATATCAGGTATATTACACTTGAATGCTAATATATTTGTTTTGCTGGTATTCAATGATAAAAGATTTGAGTCACACCAGTTCTTCATTTTTTGTATGTCTTGGCACATTCTGTTATGCAATCTGTTTTTGTCCTTGTCATGCCACAATGATGTGGGGTAAGTCAGCAAATAAGGTAAAGCTTCCTGAAATCGATATGTTGGTCATGTCATTAATATATAATGAAACAGAATAGGACCTAATACAGAGCCTTGAGGTACTCCACAATTTATCTCTCCAACGTCCGAGTTAGGCGACATTCTTACAATTGTTTTCTATCAGAAAGGTATGATCTAATCAAATATGACTGTTGTCCCTAAAACCATATCTTGTGAGTTCGGCAAAATACTGTGATTGACACAGTCAAAGCTTTGGATAAGTCACAAAGCACTGCTGCAGTGGCTTCCCATTGTTGATTTCATTATACACCATTTGCAATACTGTTGATTAGGGGGCTTGTACTCTTAAAATTTTGAAAGCCATGCTGATGTGCACTCAATATCCTGTTTCTGTTCAAAATTCCATCATTCTTTTTTACCAGTTTCTCAATTATTTTGCTAAGGTTGGAATGAGCGGTATAGGCCTAAAGTTTGCGGATCTTCTTTGTTGCCACCTTTATGGAGAGGAATAACAACCGAGGTTTTGAGAAGCATGGAAATGTTCCTGTGCAAAGGAGTTGTTTATCAGTTAAACAAGAACATTGGAGCCAGTCTCAGGAAGAATTTTAATAGAAATTTCATCAATGCAGATGCTTTCTTATTTTTTATGTTTCAATCACTTCTTTCAATTCATTTATATTGGTGGTGTATAATAGAAGGTACTTCTCTACTAGATATCACTGAGATATTCTAGGGGACGTGGGGGAGGTACAATGTTTTGACTAGTGTTTAGAGATGGAGCAGAAATAACTGTTTAGAAGGTCCGGATTCAAGGATGTATTTGTTGTGTTTTGCGTACATATTTTTTTCCTCTGAGTTCGTTGATTATTGACCAGCTTTCTTTAGCTTTGTTGTCAGCTTCAGTGATTCTGTTTCTATAATACAAGTCCTTTGCAGCCCTGATTACCTTTCTATAAACTTTCCTATAGTTATTGAAGGGTTTAATTCTGAGGTTGGTGATCAAATGAGGATTTTCTTGACTGTTTCTCAAGGGCTCTTCAACAAATGAATTATCATCGGACCTGTTTTGTCATACTATTATTGTTATTATGTTTTCCAGGATTGCCGACAAAACCAATAACAAACGATGACAAGGACCACATTCTTTCTGTCTCAGGGTGCTCTCCGATCGATCCGCCTCCATCATCCACATATTCACAGAGTACTGCCGTGGTAACGCATGACATGCTGCCAAAGAAACGGAAGAAGTGTCCACTGAGAAGCAAGAAAAGCTGGAAACGCCATCCAAACGACGATGCTATAAGTTCCTCCAGTTAGAAGCGGACAAAAACGGGGAGCGGCGAAAATGTTGAGACTTCTTTGCGCAAAGCCCTCAGGGTGGCAGGCCTGCAGATTCGTGACTGGAGCAAGAATTTTAACAGTCAGATAATAAAAGTGTTTCGTAATCCCAAGAATGGTGAATTTGCCTCAAAGATTGACTCTCCTTCCTGTTTTCAAGACACTGAACAAGATAACTCAGCTCACAGGGTTCTCAGATCCAGTTTATTCGAGCTTACGTTCACGTCACCAATACGATATTGTGCTGGCGTCTCATCGTGAATCAAAGAACGATACTCTGCAAAACTGCACCTTGGAGCTGGCGACGTTGGGAGACCTGAAGCTGGTGGAGAAGCCCCAGCCTGTGGTTCTGGCACCTAAGGACTTTTGTAATATTAAGGCGAACGTCAAGGTATGATATTTATTTATTCACATTGCCATTTCTGACAAAAAATATACATACATCATAATCACGTATGAATTGTGTCTTACTACCTACTCAATACAAAAAAAACCTTTACGTTTTTACATGAAACTTTATGAGTTCTAAAATTTCATTTCATTTGTGAGTTTTCTGAAGGACATTAATAATCAAATGAGATTATCTGTGTCACCAAGAACTGTTCCTTTAATTTCAGATTGAAATTTTAAGAGATGTAACCTTTTAATTAACGTGAAAAATTAATTTCTTGAATTGTTGATCATATGAAACAACTTGAGATCATCGGCAAAAAGAAGAAATCCACTGTGAATGATGCAAATACATTGAATAATATTGGTTCTATATGTGATATAGAGTGGCTCAGTGAGAGCTGAATCTCTTTTTTGGGGTTTTATGGAATTTAATAATAACAACTGATCCCAACAAACGTTAATTTTCCTAGTGGGGATCTTAATAAAAATTGAAGAAAAAAAAAAACAAGTAAAAGAACAAAAAATTTGTTTTTACATGCTTTATATTAGCTTCACTTGTATGTTTGTTTGTAACCGACTCCTTTGGGCGCGATTTTGACCAACTTTCAGACGTCCGAATGATTTGAAATTTGGCAGGTGTACATAATTCCGGTGACAATGCATTAAGAAAAATTTTTGTGTTGAAAAAAAACAACATGGCGGCTTTAAAATGGCGTACGAGTTTTGTGATTATAGTCCGATTCGCTTCAAAATTGGTATCTGAGGGTTTTTGTGTTCGGAGATTAAGATTCTTTTGTAAAAATTGAAAAATTCAAGATGGCGGCTCCAAAATGGTGGACGAGTTTTGTGATTATGGTCTGATTCTATTCAAAATTGGTATTTGAGGGTTTTTGTAGTCGGAGATTATGATTCTTTTGTAAAAATTGAAAAATTCAAGATGGCGGCCGAGTTTTGTGATTATGGTCTGATTCTATTCAAAATTGGTATGTGGGGGTTTTTGGGGTCGGAGATTATGATTACCTAATTTGATAAGATTATTCCACTTTTTAATTTGCAAAAAAATAATAAACATAATAGTTAAAAAAAACACGCTTTTATAAATAAACCACACTAAAAAGTAGGAAATAAATAATAGTTTAAAAAAACTAAAAAACACGCTTTCATAGAAAACCAGACTAAAAACATAGAAAATAAGAAAAAAATGTTTTTTATTTAAAAAAAAGCGTGGGGTGCATGGTATCAATGAGTATATTTGAAAAAATATTGGATCTCTCAATAATTTATACATTTTATTGTGCAAAAAATAATATACAAAATTATAATAAGAGAAATACAACCTATTTTATTGATTCATCCTATATGATAAAATAATTCATACACTTGTTTGAAAATATATGTTATTTATTTTGTATTGTATCCCTAATATAAATAATTGTATTATTTCTTGGGATGAATAAAGTTGTTATTATTATATAGTACATTACACACCTAGGGCAGTAAAGTAAGAAATTTCTCAGATCACAGCTAATTGTTGGCCGAGGCGATACCATGCACCCCACGCTTTTTTTTAAATAAAATACATTTTTGATTCTTATTTTCAATTTTTTTAGTCTGGTTTTTTTTTAGTTTTTTTAAACTATTAATTATTATCTTATGATCACTGAGAGGGGAATTTATGACTAGTTGCAACTGTAGTGTTACATTATAAAAAATTATTAGAACTATACATGGACCTGGCTGGTTCCACCTTTTTCTGAATTTAACATATATTTATATTGATATCGCCAAATAAAAAAGTCTTGACTTTATTTCCATTGATGTTTTGAAGTTGTCTGGGAAAATTCTCTTTTTTTGAGCCTTCATAAGAAAGTTGGCAAATAATTTTTGGTTTGCTGAATTTACTTCTGCATTGTTTGAATTCCTATTAATGAGTTTTGTCTCTTCTGTAAACATAGTCATTACTCTTTTTACACGCTTTATATTAGCTTCACTTGTATGTTTGTTTGTTTGTAACCGACTCATTTGGACTTGATTTTCACCCACTTCCAGACGTCCGAATGATTT
>JAFIRS010006179.1:0-41649 GCA_018342105.1 Gonioctena quinquepunctata | reverse complement strand
AAAAAGTATTCAAAAGAAAACGATGTGGTTTCCCCAGGTACCCGCCCAAACATTCACCTTCTGGGAAATTGGCATTTTTCCGCGGTGAGGATTGCGTCACTCTAATACCTCACATTCTGTGTATTTACATTTCCATTTAGATAGAAAGTACTTTCGTCACTGAAACAAATTGTTTTGACATGGTCTGGGTGTTGGTTAATTTTAGTTTCCATATTTTCACAAAATTCTAGTCTTCGGTCTGGGTCGTCGTCTGAGAGTTGATGAACCATTTTTAATTTGTATGGATGAAATTTGTTTGGTTTTTGGTTCTTTTTCCCCGTGCCACTACCCCATCAGTTATGATTGATCTCACTATTGCTGGGTTCATCCTGTAACCAGTGGTATGTTATTTCACCACTTATCTTTTTAATAAATGAATTATTTAGAAATGAATAAAGTTCTTACATATCGCCGAGCGGATTGCGAAATCAAATATCTTCGAAAGAATGAAAAAATTCCGCATCCAAAATGGCGTCCGAAACAAAATGGCGGATCATAGAGTTTAGACAGTCAGTACATTAAAACTGAAATCTAGGTATCTAATCAAGACAGAGACTTTGTCCACTTAGTATAGTGATTCAAGCATGAATCTCCCACCCAAGTCGAAATTTCGTAACTTTGTCATGGGCTTCCACTGTCCACAAAAATGCAAGGCAGCACTGTGGACCACGCAGTGTATTTAGGATCGAAATTGTTTGAGGAACGACAAGCTTATGTGGCACTGAGTCGAGTAAAGTCTTTGGAAGGATTATATATTGAGGAGTTAGATTGCAACAAACTTACAGGGAAGAAACCTTGTAATAACGAGGCACTAAATAGAATTAGAAATATTAGGTAACTCAATAAAAAACTAAAAATTCGAAAAGGAAAAAAGTTTTTAAGTTAAACGTTTTTATTGTAAAGAAACATAATAATGATGCAGATAATGTACTGAAAGCTGAAAAATAAAATCAGTATTTTTTTTCAATTAAACGGTTTTATTGTATAGAAACATAATAATGATGCAGATAATGTACTGAAAGCTAAAAAATAATTAGTTAGGTACCAGTCACACCACTCTCCTCGTCAATATAGGGCATTGATCAGACTAAAATAAAATCGTGGGGCATCGAATTTCTATTATCTACAGTCAACCGCTCATATAATTTTATGCTTTGAATACATCTTCTCAATAGACAACTTATGCAAAATGTGTGTAAAAGTTAATCCATCACTATCATCGTGCAACATCACAGAACGAGCATTTACATATTCACTCAGGTTACGCTACGCCCCACGATTCCATTTTAGTCTGATCAATGCCCTATATTGATGAGGAGAGTGGTGTGATGACTGGTACCTGGTACCTACCTAATCATTTTTCAGCTTCCCAGGTAGCAAAGTGACCTAAGATGACGTCATGTTGACTTGACGGAAAAATGACGTCAACATGACGTCATCTTAGGTCACTTTGCTACCTGGGTTTTAGTACCTTATCTGCATCATTATTATGTTTCTTGTTTGAAGGTTGTAGACGATGTGGTAACTTGTACTCTCGATTCGGACGTCCATCGTCTTAATGGATTCAGAAGGTTTTCACGACGTTTCGAATGTTTGTATCTGCAATCGTCTTCAGGTGAATATTGACAAGTTTAGGTGCTACTTACCAATTTATATGACTTCCGGTGCGATGATGCGTGTAATTCCGCCATGTGCGTTGGTGCGTGTAATTTCGCGCGGTGTGGTGGTGTGTGAAGTTTCGCGCCTCTGCAGCCCGCCAGAAAGAGCAATCAGTGGTTTCCATATGTTCCCGATCTCAACGCTTGGTTGACTAGAGGCGTTATTGGCTTCGATGTAGGCGGACTCTTTGAACTTTCGTTTGAACCAATGCTCCTCTCTATGTAGAACACTTGCTCTCCAAGTCGGAGCTGATGAAACGATCTTCTGGTCCAAGTTCAACATCTGTGATGGTGTTCACGAAGTGCTTGGAATTCTTGACGTATGAACTGCCATTTCCTAGTAAGGGTTGTAGTATCGGTAGAAGGTATTTCGATAACTTGTAGGTTGGTGAGTTCCGCGAGCTGGTGATCGGTCTCAGTGGCATGTCTGGTTTGTGGATTTTCGGAAGCACGTAACGTAAGAAAACCATTATTAATATCTCAACTAAACCACTCACAGGAGTAGAGGAGTCCCTGCTCAAAAAGGGATTGAACTTTGCAGTTGCACCTGAAACAATACCTATCCTGGACATTGTAAGCTCTGTAGAGTCAACCAGCAGCAGGATGAATCCCATCCAGGCAGAAGAGTTCAGATGGAAAGTGAGAGAGACACTCGAAAAGGAGAGAAATCCCCGGAGTAACATCACTGCAGGGAAACAGAGGGCCCTAAAAATCCTACAAAGGGATTCATGCATAAAGATTCTTCCAGCCGATGAAGGAAACGCCACGGATATCATCACCACAACATATGATGACAAGATAGTGTCGTTACTCCACACAGGGAACTATAAACTCTTGAAGAAGGATCCGACACCCACTATAGAAAGGAAGATCTACAACACTCTGAGGAAATTCAAACATGTTATTCCAGACATCTTACGCCACACTACAGCAAACCACCGCATCTCTACGGGCTTCCGAAAATCCACAAACCAGACATGCCACTGAGACCAATCACCAGCTCGTGGAACCCACCAACCTACAAGTTATCGAAATACCTCCTACCGATACTACAACCCTCACAAGGTGATGACAGTTCATACTTCAAGAATTCCAAGCACTTCGTTGATACCATCACAGATGTTGAACTGGGACCAGAAGATCGTTTCATCAGCTTCGACGTGGAGAGCCTTCACACCAATGTCCCTATAAAGGAGTCCCTTAGTATCATCAAAAGGACTCGAAGAGAATAACCAGCTGCACTAGAGGACTGACCTTTCTACCCAAGCAATATTGGAATTACTGCAGTGCTGCCTACAGAACTCCAGGAAAAAGACCGATTCTCCTCTCAAGTCGACGGACTCCCGATGGGATCTTCCCTTTCTCCAATCATCGCCAACATATACATGGAGTGGTTCGAGGAATTGGCTATACGGGAGGCAGAATACAAACCAAAGCTGTGGTTGAGGTACGTGGATGTCACCTTCATCATATGGAATCACAAATTAACAGAATCAGGGATTCAATCAAATTCACTATGGGAATGGAAACCAACAGTGCCTTACCCTTCCTTCGTGTGAACGTTGAGAGAATAGGCAATGAAATCGGCACTTCTGTCTCCAGAGGGGCAGTACCTCAGTTACAGCTCCAACCATCCGAGTTTGACAAAGAGAGGGATAGTGAGAGAGCGACGCACATATGCAACGTCGAGGAGTCACTAGATGCCAAATTAAACCACATCAGAGAGGACCTTCACCGGAATGGATACCCCAAGAAACTCCTAGGAGGAGTATTGAAACAACTACAGAGAACGAAGACATCTGAAGAGCAACAACAAAGCACAGTGATCTGCCTTCCGTACATCAGAGGTGTCTCCGAGAAGATCAGAAGGATCAGAAACAAGTTCAACATCAAGAGCTGCTTCCAATCCGGCAGTACTTTACGGAGTTTCCTGACCAAGACCAAACCTGACAACAAAAATGAAATCGTTTGTTTGAAGGTTGTAGACGATGTGGTAACTTGATTACTATCGTTTAGTATTCACCTGAAGACGATTGCAGATACAAGCATTCGAAACGTCGTGAAAACTTTTTGAATACATTAAGACGATGGACGTCCGAAACGATAGTAATCAAAAATGAAATCAGTAAGAATTGCATTCATGAAGTTCCATGTGAATGCGGAATCCTTATTGGAGACAAAGATGCGGTTATCGGTAACATTGGATGAGCACAAGACATGGACTCAACGTGGAGAAACGTCAAAATCGGGAATCGCTGAACACACCTGGACTGAGCACCATCGAGTTCTATGGGACGACGCAAGTGTTTTACATAGAGAGGAGCATTGGTTCAAACGAAAGTTCAAAGAGGCCGCCTACATCGAAGCAAATAACGCCTTCAGTCAACCAAGCGTTGAGAACAAGAACGTATGGAAACCACTGATTGCTCTTTCTGGCGGGCTGCAGAGGCGCGAAACTTCACGCACCACCACACTGCGTGAAATTACACGCACCATTGCATATGGCGGAATTACACGCATCATTGCACCGGCAGTCATATAAATTGGTAAGTAGCACCTAAACTTGTCAGTATTCACCTGAAGACGATTGCAGATACAAGCATTCGAAACGTCGTGAAAACCTTCCAAATCCATCAAGACGATGGATGTCCGGAACGAAAGTAATCAACATTATGTTTCTTTACAATAAAACCGTATAACTTAAAAAAAGTTTACTTACTTTTTCAAAAACTCATGTAATAGTGGGATGTCCATTTTCTGTACTTATCTCATGAGCATTTGTGATGAAGGTCATCGATTTCTCCTACATTCTAAACAAATCCGCATCCACTGCATTAGTGGGATGTTCATTAGGAAAGCGACCAGCTGCAAAGTGATTGCCGTGGGCTCAAGATAAAATAATCCTTGCCCCATTCCGCAAGAACGTACAAAACAAAAACACATACAAAGTTTCAATTAAGTCTCCGTCAATCTGCGAAACGAACCTGTACCGAATGAATAATATTTATGCTTCCTGCAATATCCAGTTTGTAAGCTAAAAACGGCTCTTCACAAGATCGGCTCCGATTCTCAATTGTATGCAGGCTCCGGGCAGAATTTCAAGATGACGTCTTGTTTAAGACAAAAGTGAGTCGGGAAATAACTCAGCAAAATAAAGGAAAAGGTAGTTCATATCATGAATTAGACATCCCTAAGGATTACCAAGAAATCTTAATATTTCTTGCGTTTCCATTAGGATTCTGCAGATTTCTCCAGATGGCGAGAGAAATTCCAGGTATTTTTATATCCACGGACGGGCCCTTGGGGGGAATGGGGGTCCCATGTTGGACGAGATGGCAAATTGGAAATTTTTCAAACAAAAAAAAACTTTTCATTGGAAAAATTAAAGTTGATTTCAAACTAGGAATTTTCAATTAAAGCTAGGAATTTCCAACTTCAAAAACATAAAATTCCTAGTTTGTGGTCGGAATTTCCAAGTTTTTAGCCCGTGAATGGAATTTTCAGTTCAATCTCAAAATTCCGAGTTTGTAGTCGGAATTTCTAAGTTTTAACTGTCAAGTCGGAAAACTAAATTTCCAGTTCAAACTAGGAATTCCCAACTGCAAACTCGAACTTTCAGACTGATGAGTAGATAATTCAGAGTTTGAAATCGAAAAAATAGAATTCCGAAGTTTGAGGAAATTTCAAGTTTCAACTTGCAAAATGAAATTTCCAGTTCGAACTCAGAATTTTCAACTTCAAACTCAAAATCTCAAACTCATGAATAGAAAATTCTGGGTAGTTTGAGTTTGAAGTTGGAAATATATAAATCAAAGTCTGTAGTGGAAATTTACAGGTTTTAAGTCTGAAACTTTTTTAACAAAAAATTAAACCGACGAAAAAAGAAACTGAAAAGCAAAGGACATCACTTCACTAACAGTTAGCGAAGACGTTTCTATATTTGATGACTTGAAGGAGACCTCTGCTTTCCCAATTGATCAAGTAACCTATATTGATTCGAATAGTTCCATCATACCTCCTCAAGGAAAGACCTTTTCCCAACTGCGGATACCGAATCTGAGCAGGCCAAGAAAAACAAAATGTGATAAAAATCTTTTTTTATCTGAGAACAATTTTCATTTGTGGAGAAGTGGAGAAGAAGGAAGTCGAAAAATTCTTCGAAAACATATCAGTCTGATGCATCTCATGTCCCTTTCAATAAGATTCGATTTTTCGCGTGATTATATTTTAGACCGTGGAAATGATATTGTTGCCTTGGGAGAAATATGGGAGAAAACGAGTAGAGCGATACAGATTCGATGGCGATTAGGGGTTATGAGTTTTTACAGCCAGCGAGGGTAGGTCCGCGGGGAGGAGTTGATCTCTACATGAGAGCCGTTACGATGATCTACTTTATATTCGAATATCAGCCCATTCCTGGTTTCACAGCATTCGTGTAATCCAATTAAAAACTATTCTATTTAAAATCAGACTTTTTTTTTATCTATCTAAAATCCGTCGAAATATGTGATTTTGTTTATGGAAGATGAAAAATAACAAACATCTTAAACTTACATACCTATAATGGTTAAAAATGAAATAATGAATGAATAATTTCAATTTCATTCCTCAAAAATCTGTTGGTTACAGCATGAGGGTTTTTACCTCCTCAAACAAATATTTTATGAAAATTGTTCATTGCATTCCATGTATGTTCTGTGATATTGTTGTTGCTATGATTTAGATTATATTTAAATTTCAATTGAACGATCAAACAAACTTACCTAAGTAAAGTTTGATCGTCATTGTATAAATCACACAGTCGGGCGGTATATCATTAATAACCAGATAGTCCGTCCCTGCGTGGCTTGCTACGCACATTTCAAAGCCTAGAAAAAGCCTGTTTCACACTACATAACTCATTTGGTTTAGAGATGACGAAGCAATTTCAATTATGGGGAAGATGTGGGAGATGGATGAAATATCTTTGGACTTCCAATCATACAATACGCGTTATATCATTAATAACCAGAATGATATTTTGAAATTGTGTCCGTCCAACGTTTTCCGAGCTTTGACTCGAAAGTTCTGAACGTGTTGTTTAGATGTTTCAGCAGCAAACACCGATCTAGGCCTTTTTTGTCTGAATCGACCCTATGCTGAAAAAATGAAGTCTCACATGACATTCTCCAGAACATGTTGGTTAGGCATGATATAAACTTTAAGAAAATATGATTTGAGAAAAAACTTGAATTTTTATATACAGAAAAATTATTCCTGTAAGGGTTGAAGTTCCTGTTCAACCAGTAGTACAACACAGTGTTGATGGTTCTGGTCTGTGAGCTGATCTATTTCCAACCATCCTAAAATTGTTGCCACTCATCCAGATAGGGTTAGTTAGATGTTGTATAACATGGCATTAGAGAAGCTATGAATAAAAGGGAATAGCCGCATGTTTTTCTGGTGGCCTTCAGAATATAAAAAAAAAACTACGATAAAAACGGTTGCAGTACACACATTCGCAGACATGGATTGAGTTTTCTAGGACCAGATGTCCTATAATGTGAGAGCGTGAGATAAATTCACGTTGACAAAAATGTACTGAATAATGCGATGCCATTCCTGCATAATTGTTACAAATGATTGCCTCATTCATCAATGTGAGTTCTTAAATGAGACTGGATTAGAAAATCATATAACCATCCGAATGAAAATGCAAATTTTCACATTCAGATTTTTTTCTTTTGAGTTAGGGTTCTTTCACAATATTGTCAAGTATGAAAAAATGGTACACGATAGAAATATACCAATCATTTCTTTACCAGACCTGAAAATAAAATTCAAATATTAGTGAACCAAGAGTTGAAAATTCCGTAGTTAATTTATCTACTAGTAATTCATCATCCAGTATTACATTTATTGAAATACAGTATTTCTTGCAAATTTAAAGTTCATCGCCGTTCATTAACCAGGTATCGGGTTTCAATCCAATTCCAATGGCAAGAAAGCTGATTCTGCAATAGGCGGTGTAAAGGATCAGGACTGAACGATATTTTTTATATAAATTGAAATGATTGTTTTTGACTCGGGTAATTTTCTTGTGCCTGTTGTTTATGCTGCCGGTCCACGCTGATACATTTCTTTCCCTTGGTTTTTATAATAATGTAAGTGTTACTTTTATTTACTTTTTGGTATTTTTTGTATCCACCATTATGTTAGTTTCATTGTCTGATATTTTTAATAAACCACAATAGTTTTTACTTCACTTTGTTATTTCACTATACCAGGGTGTTGAATGTTTTAACCTCCCGCAAACCAAGCAAGAGAATTATTGGGCACCCTATACAGTTAGGGGGCCAGGGTATCCCAAGCAGGACAATATCTATCTGATCTAGTTTAATGTCCAGCGTAGCTTCAGCTGAAAAAGTTGTTGTTTTCTGTAAGATATTACGAAAAATAACTTCATCTTTGTCGTAGATTTTTCAATTTTCAGAAAAATCTTTCTATTTAATATTCAATGGAAAATGTTTCCCTTCTCAACATGAATACTTCCAAAGGTTATTTTGAACGATGTAAGATAGTGAATAAAGTTTATCTTCCAGTCGCAGATGATTTCCATATCTGATTTTATCAACATCCTCTTTATATTTTTGAACAAATCAGATCTTCATCATAGACTGATGAAGATCTGAAATACAGATAGTGATTTCCAAATTATTTGGAATGGTAATCAAAGCCAAAGTTTAAATTGTTTCTTCTTGTGATTAGACCGAAAAATGATAAACTGAATGATCTAAAAGTAGTTGATTGGCATATTTTCATAGCCCCTTTCATTCTGGTATCGCAGATATCCTTCCCTGTGCATATGAGAGGAGGAACCGATCCAGGAAAATTGCGTAATTTGGATTATTATCCCGAGTGTAAGGGAGATATTTTTTTTGTAACAAATAAATTCAAGCATGTTTAGGCAAACGTGTTGTATTTATCCAGGGTGGAGAAGGCTACCGACTCCAAAGCAACAATTCGAAGCTCCTATCAATCAAAAAACCTCCCCAATAATTTAACAGCAGCCAGATTGAGGTCCCAGCGATATGGGCGTGTTTTGCTGAACACAGATTCCAAGAGTTTTTCATTGGAATCAAGCAATGCTTGATAACCCAAAATGAGGGAGACCACAACTTCTCTACTTCATTAAGATTTCTGTACACCGAGATATTGTCTTTCTCTCGTGCATTGATCATATCATTTGTTAACGGAGGCGTATTATCGTTTCTGTCCGGTCCTTTTCCTACCCTCCATTCGCAACCGTCAAGGCTAGGAACTTGTTTTCCGTTAGTTTTGCATGAGTGTTGCATCGATAATCGGCACTGCCGTTGAACGTTAGCTACAGTGACATTGGCAGTAGTTTACTGTTTAAATACGACATAGTTTTCACTGGGATCAAAACTTTGTGCGCCAACAAAGTTCCGAATGGAACACAAAACTCGCCATTAGTTTTCTCAATGAAATTAAAAAGATGCACTCAGAGGCAATTTGGTGTCAAACAGATCAACCCAACCATATCATCACGTACTTTATTCGCCTTCGTCTCGTACAGGGAACAACATGCTCTGTGTTTAGAAATAAGAAGAAATTCACTGTCATACAGATCACCGCAATCGTATTCAGTGCTGCTATCTATTGCGTTTCCTTATCCTTTCACGCGATCCGCGCAGGCGCAGACTACCTGGTTATTAAAGATTTACCAAGGACTGTAAGCTGAAATAGAGCTGACAATATATTCAGGAGTCATTGCACAATATTCAATTCTTGCGGAATGGTATTGAGGTTCCAACACTTGAGCCTTTCCCGTGCCTTTCGCATGTTCCCTTTGTTTCTCCTTTGAACACTTCGTATAACGACACATTCGAACTTTCAAGATTGAGGTTATATCCCAACGGAAAGTTTTCGGTGTGTGGACGAGATGCACTAAAGTTTATTGTTTTCGTATGTTCCGTATGTTTTTAAAATACATAATACACATAATCACAAACTCTGGAAGCACATGATAGCTAACGCGAGCATGACGTACTGTTTTCTGATTGATTGCCGGTGGATCCTTCCATTCTGTCATTCAATAACCGTGAAAAAACCGTACGATGTAAGCTCGAACACAGGATGCTATCTTGAAAATTTCTCAATGAGCATACGTTTTTTTAATGCCTCCATTATTTTGCATCTTTTATATATCTTTTTTGTAAAACTTGAACTACAACAGAACCACTATCAGCAAATGTAAAATTATTGGATGCCCACGTAGTTGTGTTGCAAATCATAATTATTTGATTTTCATAAAGAGCCCTTATGCAGGGTGATTCAAAAGTACTTTGACAAACTTCAGGAGGTGATTCCTCACAATATTCTAATATGAATTTTTCGAATGAATATATGTCCGGAAACGCTTCGTTTCCAAGATACAGGGTGTTGGAGTTTTATTTTTATGTTGGTTTTTTAAATAACTTTCGACCTTAATTAAACGAAAATTGGTAGTGAGGGGTTTTTTGAGGAGTCAAATTTGCACCTGATGTTATTATTGCTCTTACTCGTAGGGGGGCGCCACCTAGACGTCTTTCTCTTTTTTGAAGATTTATAACTTTTTTGAGCGAACTTCTAGCACATTTTTCAGTAGAAAAATCAATTCCACTATCATATCTACGTGAAAAAGCTACCTTTGTTACAAGTCGCTGTAAGCAACCGTTTTGTTGATATTTGGACTTGAAAATTTCAAGTCGATTATTTGATAATCGATGCGTGTTGAAGGTATTACCATAATTTTGCATTTTTCACAAGAATGCTTAGGAAATGAATTTGACATTCAAGTAAGTAGTTTTGGTAATTACATATTATGTGACAGTTAAACGTTTTGTTGTTTTCTTGAAGTTTTTATCAGTTTTAAAACGCTAATTTTGAAAAAATGGATTATTTAAATAATAATGCTCATTTATCCGATATGCATTTCGTTCATGGCCTTGCGGATGGCAATGCGCGCGAAGCAAGACGTATTTACCAGGAGCGATTTCCTAATCGAGTACTGCCTTCAGCTCCAACATTTACCAGTCTCCACCGTCGTTTGGCAGAACAGGTAGCTTTAAGTGGGCAGCTGATATTATTGGAGGACCACGAGCAGTCCGAACCCCAGAATTGGAAGAAGCTGTTTTGAACGCTCTCGAGGAGAATCCAGAAACAAGTACAAGAATAATTGCTGAAGCTCTCAATTCTACTCAGTCCACAGTTTGGAAAATTATCCACGATCAACAATTTTATCCAAACCATATTCAAAGGGTAGAAGCTCTTTCGCCACCAGACTTTCCCCAACGCATTACTGTCTGTCAGTGGTTTTTGAGAAAATTGGCTGGAAATCCTCAATTTTTAAGATATGTACTCTTCACGGACGAGACAAATTTCTCCCGAAATGCTATCACAAACTTTCATAACAACCATGTTTGGGCTCTGGAAAATCCGCACGCAGTTAGTGAAAGACATTATCAGTATCAATTTTCTGTAAATGTGTGGGCGGCAATAATTTATAATTACTTGATAGATCCTTCTTTCTTCCGTTCCGACTGAATCGCGCAAATTACAGAGACTTTTTAGAAAATGAATTGCCGGGACTACTTCAGAATGTACCATTAGAAATTCGTATCCGCCCATTTTAGCGTTGTAGCCAGGGAATTCCTCAACACTGTCTATCAAAATCGATGGATCGGTAGGGGTGTAGAATAACCTAACCAGGCGTGGGCACCAAGGTCCCCAGATCTAAGCCCGCTAGATGTTTATTTTTGGGGATATTTGAAGTCACTAGTTTATAAAACTCCAGTAGCGAACGAGGAAGATCTAAGAAACCGAATAATAGACGCCTGTGAAACAATAAGAAACACACCAATAATTTTTGAGCGGGTACGAGATTCAATGACTAGAAGACTGAATGCCTGTACCTTCGCTGAAGGTGGACACTTTGAACAATTTGTTTGAATACAATTCAACTTCCTTTATTTTATTTTATTCTACATATTCAAAATTTCTTGAAATAAAATGTTGATATTTCTTGCAAATTTTATCAAAACTAATACAGATTTTGCACCCTTGATACAAAAATAACTATTCCAAACGAGTAAAAATGAATAGAATAGGTGGCGTCCCCTACAAAAAAACAAAACTACTTACTTGAACGTCAAATTCATTTCCTAAGCATTCTTGTGGAAAATGCAAAATAATGGTAGTAACTTCAACACGCATCGATTATCAAATAATCGACTTGAAATTTTGAAGTCCAAAGGGTAACAAGGGTAGTTTTTTTACGTAGATATGATAGAGAAATCGATTTTTCTACTCAAAAAGTACGCTCAAAAAAGTGTAGGTGGCGCCCCCTACGACTAAGAGCAATAATAACATCAGGTTCGAATTCGACACCTCGAAAAACCTGTCAATACCAATTTTCATATAATTAAGGTCAGTATTTCGAAAGTTATTAAAAAAAACGAACATAAAAATAAAACTTCAACACCCTGTATCTTGGAAACGAAGCGTTTCCGGACATATATTTATTTGGACGATTCATATTTGAATATTGAGAATCACCTCCAAAGTTTGTCAAAGTACTTTTGAATCACCCTGTAGAAAAACTTTTGCTGGAATTTCACACAAAATGTTCTGCAGATTACATTTCATCAAACCACCAAAACCTGCGCATTTGTAAACTTTTACTTAAGTTGGTTTATAAATTTCCCCGCTAAAGCTTTCATGAACTCGGCAGTAAATTTGAGAAATTCATGGCCTCTTTTTGTTGAAGAAATGTTCGTTCTGAAAGTGATAAAATTGAATGATGAAAAGTAGAAGAGTTTCTGAAGAGCGATGATTGAAGGGAACAAAACCCGCTGGAATATTAAGTGTCAATAAAAGATATAAAGGCCCATCTTTACGTTAACATGTATTAAAATGAGTAAGTAGTTTGAAAAATCAAATTAGCGGAAAGTCGGAGTTCCACATTATTCAGAGCTTTTCTGATTTCAATGGTTCTCTCATCAAGCAAGATTTGAAAGTAAAAAAAAAAACCTAAACTGGTCGATAGTCTGGAGCTCAAGCAATTTTGTTGCAGAATTTTCATTCAGGTGGGGTGGCATTCAATTCCAATACACATAATTCTTCCTGGATCAATAGTCGATAAAAAGTTATTTTTAAGGGGAGAATTCCATGGTATTATTTACCAAACACAAATGGCATCTCTTCGTCATAATATTGATTCAGGTAGAAGAAATACAATTCACCTTATGAAAGGGGTCCCACTTATTTGTTTTCATATAAAAGTTGAATACAATTGTGAAAATAATTTAAAAACCGAATTGGCAAAACATCACCAATTTGATCACGCAATGGTAGCCATGAATAAGCGTAAAGGAAAACGGGTGGTGGCATTAAAAAAGTTGGGAAGGTTTTTAAGGAATGGAATGATGAAGGTGGCACGTTCTATCCCTTCCAACTTTAACATTTAACTTTGTTTTCTATAGGCAATAATGACGATCTGCAATAAGAGACAAAATCTGTAACATTCTTGATAGCCAGTCATAATTCCATTAAAAACAAAAAATGTCTTATTCCTTCAATGAAATTATGGCTGGCTATCAAGAACGTTACAGATTTCTGTCTGTTATTACAGATATTTCTGTCCAGGGATTCAAAGGGTGACATTCATTGGTAATGTTTTAGTTGCACTAGTTGTGTTGAGATGACGTTAAACCCCTTCCTTTAATTCGATTCCAGCAAATGCTTTAAAACTGGATTGACATTAATTATTTCAGATTTCAGTCCAGGTATCGCAGACATTAATAATAATAATAATAATAAACGTCTTTATTATTTTCAATAAAAACACAAAAACAAATAATTTACCTCAAACTCAAATACATTTGAAAATAAAAGGCGGAGTTTATTTTCAGTTGTAGATTACTGCCAAAAAAAAAATATTCATAAGGTAATAAAATAAAACCTTCCTTCTATTCTCCATATGTAACCATCAATCTCCTTCAATTTATGGGATACTCGTTGTCGTCTTCTCCTTTCCAAAAAATCTCGTAGGCATGAGTTTTGAACTTTTCTAATCTTATTTTCATAATTTGGTGAGTTAGATTAGGTCCGTACAGAGCATCTGCGTAATTGAATAATGATAACAAGTGTTTCACAGAGATATTTTTTAACATGAATAAAGGAAAAAAAGGGGTCGATTGCCGTATATCATTTTAATATTACAATACGCCCGTTGTAACAACCTATTTATATGTCTTTCAAACCTCAGTTCAGAATCTAATATAACTCCTAAATTTTTTGCTTCACTTACAACCTCTAATTCTTCATTACCTAGTAATATTTACTAAATTCAATAAAAAATTTTCTGTTTCGCTTGGGGCTAAACAGCATGATTTTAGATTTGGTTGTGTTTTTTAAGTAGGCAGTGTTCAGTTGCATAACTGATAAAAATTTTTCAATTTTTTTTTGATAACGACACAAGCGTTATCCACATCAATCCTGAAGCTATAATACAGCTGAGTATCGTCAGCATATAAATGAACTTTGCGGTCCTGGATTTTTATTTGAGAGATGAAAGCGTATATAGAAATAGTAGTGGCCCAAGGATCGACCTTAGGGTACCCAGATCCTAGTTCGAGAGATAGTCTGAACTAATACAATTCATGAAAACTTGTTGCTGCCTAAATTTTAAAAGGTAGGTCTCTATTAAGAACAAGCATCATTAGAAAAACCCATATATTTCAAAATACAAATCATTAAATCATGATTTATCGTCTCCAAAAGCGCGACTTCAAAAATCTAGCAACCAGCAGTGTTGAATAACCCGAATCAGTAGCACGACAATATCATCAATAACATGAATTAAAACGTGATACAACTGTACGCCTTTACAGAAATCCTGACTGTATTGAGGGTAATAGTGAATGTATATGTAATAATTCTTAATTTGAGATTCTAAGAAGTTTTTTCCAAGATTTTTGACAACGCAGGAAGAATACTTATTGGACGTAAGTCTTTTATTTGGATCTTGTTTTTAAGGTAGAGAACTTCGACAACTGCTCTCTTCATACCTCGGGATGACATTTTTCGGTTAATACAAAAATTCACAATATATGTAGCCATACGAGAGACAATAAATGGACAACACAGTTTGATGAAATTTATACTTAATCCATCACATCCGGTAGTTTGATTTAATGTCACAAATTTAGCTGGGCAAGCAATCATTAGTTTCACTAAATTTGAAATCAGATTATTATTGAGTTTATTTGATTTATTAAAGACTTTATTCCATCCGATGGTTCAGCTTGCGGCACTGATTCAATAAAACCTATTAGCTTTATTTGGATCCCTCAGATTTTCTAGTATATCAAGTGATTTGTCCGGTAAAATTTATTATTAGCTCTTTAAAGTCGCCACATATCTTTTTGGTTTACATTTACTGAATTGATAGATAAAAATAGGCCCTTTTCTCTCTTTTGCGATGGTTGGGCCACTTAAAATTTCGTAAATTTTTATAAGTTTGTAAAAGTTGCTTCAGTTCATTGTCTTCTTGATCCACCCTTTCTGTACTGATGAGGGGCAAATACTTGAAAACCGGTCTACAGGTGGTCAGCCTGAGAAGTAGTTAATATTGATCCAGTTCGCAGCAAAATTTCCAAAAGTACCTTGGCAGCAGGACTTTGCACGTTTATTGTGGATGTCATTCAACGTCTGTCGAGGCATTAGCCAGGGGAGTAGTTGTTTTTTATGGATTTATATCGCTTGTCTTGATTTTTGCTTAGCGGGAATGTAGGTTGTTTGATGACATAATATACAAAAATTGAATATTGTATGCCTTGGGATGAGCCTTCAAAGTTATAGCCACCTTCATCATTACATTCCTTAAAACCTTCACAACTTTTTTTTAAATGTCAACATCAGTTTTCCCTTATGCATATTCATGGATACCGCGGCGATCAAATTGGTGATGTTTTGTGACCCGTTTTTATTCTTTTTAATAATTGTATTCAACTTTTGATATAAAAAGAAAACAAATAAGAGATTTTTGACTATTTATGATTGAATTTTGATAGAATGCTATGCGGTACAATGGAAACCTCAGGTCTCAAGGTTTTTTCTGATAGAAACTGCAGGTTCCGCTGCACTTTAAGGACTTTATTCGAGATCTTTCGATGTAATGGAAACTGAGGTATATTCGTATCTACTGTTACTGAAGAAGTTGATTTAGTTGCAAGTACATGTGGCAACACTGCAACCGTGAAAATGTTTTTAAGAGCTAGATTGCAGTCTCTTATTGTGGGATACAAAATTTCGAGTATTTCTATCTCAGATCTCCAGAAACGTCCAATAGGCCATCGAGTTTGGAATGCTCTGTATATTAATATTTTTTGTATAACAGTTCGTCATCTTGTCATTCTCACTGTAGTGTGAAATAAACCATCAATAGTCAACCTAGATAAAACTCAATTATAGATCTCCTGTAGAAGACAATAAGTGTAAAATGGACAACACTTGCGTACATCAAACTTAATACCATACGGTTTTAGGAACTCTTGTAGACAAAATTAACTTGGTCAAACCAAATTGAACATGTCAGTAGAACACTCAATAAGACATACTTTGCAATTCATTCTCTGAAAGCTTGCAACGAACAACAACAGTTACTGAATGTGTATTACTATGCATTGGCATATTCAGCAATTAGTTGTAACATAATATGTTGAGGAACAGCAACCGAGTGGACAAGAATATTCATTCTTCAAAAGATTGATACGACTCATCTTTGGTCTTAAATATCAAGAATCCTGTAGGAACACTTTCAAGAAATATAGGATTCTAACTTCAACAGGAATTCACATACATAAGATTCTTATACATATTCATAAAAACATCGACGTCTCCATGAAGTATTCAGATGTAAATACTTATTATACATGAAACCACTCAAATATATATACAATAAAAAATTCAACCATATGTCATATAGAAAATCGCAAACTGTGCTGGTATACATTTATATAACTTATTGAAAGGAAACATTCTCAATTGAATATTGATAGAAAGATTTTTCTGAATTGAAAAATCCACGATTAAATAAGTTATTTTTTGTGAATGTCTAGCAGAAACACTTCACTTCCCCGGCTAAAGCCACGCTTTGGACATTGAACTACATTTGATAGATGTTCTAGAAAAGGCTGGCCTAACTCAAAGAAAAAATCTGAAGAGTGAAAATTTGCATTTTCATTCAGATGGTTATTTGATTTTCTATTCAGTCTCAATAAAAGAACTCATAGGATGAATGAGGCAAAGAAGAATGTTTTCAAAAGAGAGTACTCACCAGAAATCATTCGTAACATTGACGCAGGAGAGACATCGCATTCACTAGGTCTTCAATACATTTTTTGTCGACGAAAATCCTATTTCACGCTTCCACGATCATCAGGAAGACCGGAAGAAATGGGAAACACATCTGATTTTATAGACATCCTGTTTATATTTTCAACAAATCTATATAACTTACTTCCGAGGCTTGACTCCTCTCTCAATAAATTCAAATTAGAGAGATTAAAAAATATACTTGTCAAAAGTACTTTTTTATACGATTACGGAATCTGAGGAATTTTTTGCATAATTCAACTTCAGATGTATTGGATATACCTCACATTTGTAAAATAGCAAACAAGGTGTAACATATATATCTATCTATCTATCTATCTATCTACACTTCAATACACTGGATTTGGTTAGTTTGGTTGGTTGGTTTGAGGCTGACGAGCCAGAAGAGACAGGGTTGGCATAACTTCCCTTGACTGCGACCAGCTGGGGTGTGTATCACTCTGTCGGCAGTGGTTCCTCATTCAAACAGGTTTTGTGCCTTCAATTTGATTTAAGAAACCTGTTGATAAGGTTCTTCGGATTCATGCCTGTTTCCGGGCTGATCTCTCCAAAATGTTGATACATGCTTTTTCTTGAAATTTGTAACGGTAATTCAATAAAAGATGTTCCATTACCGATTTCATATTTGTTTTATATTTACTTCCAGCAGTAGAATTTTTTGTAACGCCCAACCGCTTGATTCTTCCAGAAAACTCTGATAGTTTATTCAAGATGTAATCAATGACATGTTCTCGATACCATACAACTAGATCAGTCCCCTGATCTAAAACTGCATTTGGAGTAGCAAAATATTTTTGACTTATTACTTCCTCATCAGTTGATTGTTTTATAAAATCTGCCCAAAAGAGTAGTATTCACTTTCAGAGCTGGCATTTCCCTCAGAATTTTGTTAATAATTTTTTTAAATAAAATAAATCTATCGGACAAAAACGCTTTTATTTCTTTATGTTTCAAATTAATGATAACGCCCGTCTTGACTCTGTTATTGAAGCACGAGTGAACATTTTCCCAATAAACCTTACGCCCCTGCTTTGTACCTACATTTTTACTTTTCAATTTCAGTAAACATCTCAATCGTTTCAGTTGGCCAATTTTGCTTATAATTTAACTTTTCTTCCCCACTTTAATTTTTTTTTTTTTTTTTTTTTTTTATCTGAATTTTCTTTGATTAATTTTAATTTAATTTTAATTTTATTTTTATCCATTCGTTTCATTTTATTTATGAAAAAGTAACTCACCTATACAATTTATTTGGATTCAACGATTTCAAAAGATGAAGCAGGATATGTTTTTCCGACGTCTTTGGTTCCCCTGAATATGACTGCGTATTTATCTGGTGAAAAATTTGCTATCTGTGGTTTGTACTCGTCGGTTACTCTCTGGGGCAGGAACACGACGTTCTCCTCTAATTCCAGGAGGACCGCCTCACCAAACTTTGTTTGCACCAATTTAGCTGTGTGAATTTTATATTGTTTACCAGATTTTTCAGCTTGATAACTGGTTTTGGAATGTTGGATTCTAAAAGAGATATTGAATTCAATGCTTTAAGATCCATCTAAAAAAACACATATTCTAGAATTTTTTATTTTTTATTTTTCTATTTTCATTTTTTTATTTGGGGGGTTCTTGGGTGGTAGGTTCTGTGGTGGTGGTGGGTAATGGTGGTGGTGATGGTGGGCTCTGAGGTTGGGGACGGGGGGTACTGGGGGTTTCGTAGTCAAATGTTTTAAAATTTTCTGGCGGGTTGTATTCTTCTTTTCCATTGCAAACGCAAAAATCCCGTTGACAAAATCCACAACCCGCGTGGTCCAAATTCAATCTACAAATATGAAAATTAATAAACTTATATGACAACTGAGTTTTGAACTCACGAAAAATCTATTTCGTTTTCTAAAAAATCTTCCTCCAAAAAATTCATTGCATATTCTTCTTTTTTATTTCTACAAAAAAAAAGAGTTTTCATTCGAACAATACTGAAGAAAGTAAAAAACTCACGAATAAACATTTTTATTTTGGTCGCTCATGATCTGTAATGAAAAATTATCATTGGTAAAAAATAAAAAAAGTTTATAGGGAAGAATAATTTTCATCAAGATCTAGGAATACTGATTTTGTGGGGAACGGTAGGAAACATGAATATCACAATAAAAACTCACCTTGATTTCTCTAGAACACCACAATATACTTTAATGAATACTGAAGTACTTTTGATCTAAAAACAAGTTTCCTCCATATATATACTGATTACCCACCACGTTCTATTTTTAAAAAAATTTTAAAAAAACAAGTTTCCTCCATATATATACTGATTACTCCTATTAACATACCTGCAAGTAACCTTTCAATTTGAATACAAGGATTCTGATGTTATCCATTCCACACAATGATGACCTTTCATATATAAAAATTTACCACTCCTATAATACACGCAAACATTAAGAACAATTGGAATGCTTTATATTAGGGACCCTCAAATTTATTCATTTCGAGTGCTTATTGTCTATTCAGAGTGTGGAGCTGTCACAAATACTTTCATATTTATGTTTTAAATTTACTATACCTCCAATTATATTCCCAAAAACAGAATGTGATATAGATATTTTTTTCTTAAAAATGATAAAATTAGCTCCAAATATATTTATTTTCAATGACTAGTAAAATGATTAAAAATACTATATATTCACCCCCTTAACCCCTATGGCTCATATCCTTATTACCCATACATATATTTTCGAATGTTGTCCCATAAGGGATAGACTGTCAAATATATTTATTTCGAATGCTTATTGTTCCATTGGGAAAATGTACTATCAAAAATATTTTTATATTTATGTTTCAATCACTTGATGAGTGAATATTTACTGAAAAAAGCACATAATACATCTTTGACTTAAAACAGACATGTTACTTAGAATGTAGAATAGGCAATTCAACTGCTATACACCCATACTTTTCATTTTCACAATCTCCAGTAAAAGTTGTCTTGTTAGAGTACTCGCACGCTGCTGTATCTCCAATAATAACGGAGTTAGCTTCCTAAGCCCTTTTAGCATCGGAAAATGTATAATTATACGACGACGACGACCTTCGACTTAGAACGAACGTAGTATCACTACTCATTACTCATGTATTCATAACGTTGTAAGTATGCTTTCATCTCCTGCATATTTGTGATATTCACACATGTTACTGAGGTAACGAACAGCAACAAGAGCACTTCAGTCATCACCATTTCAAACACTAATACATTTTCTGTCCATGGACTCTAATATTTATTGAACCTTTTGATATGAACTCTACGCATGCGTGCTTTTTTACCAGAGATTGAATTGAGCTGATTATGTATACCAATATTTGGGTTGAGTTGGGTTGAATTGGGTTGTGTTGGGTCTCTCTCGTACAACTACGATAAATGTCGTACAATCTCACTCAGTGATCAGTCTTCCATTATGCAGTCGTGATTTATGATGTAGTTATTTTCAATTTGGGAATTCCGATCTCCTCGAGCAGTCTCTGACGAAAACAAGGGATTGTCTCTGTTCAGTTTTTCAAGATGCATGAGCAAATTTCGAAACTGTAAAAACCTGCAATACATCGTGATTCATATGAAATATCGTAAGTCGAAATAGCTCAGTTGGAAGAGCGATAGACTGAAGATCTGGCGGTCCCTGGTTCGAACCCATGTTTCGACAGTTTTTTGTTTAACTTCGCATGATATACATGCAAACTTTTCATATTCATGTTCTCCAGTCAAAGTTGTCTTGATAGAGTACTCGCACCCTTTTGTATCCCACCTCATAATGAAGTAAGCTCCTAGTGCCCTTTTGTCATCGGAAAATGCTTAATTATGATTTTTGGCATCAAGACGAATCCATTGACACCGAAATATCTCTTATCGCATCAAAATCAGTAGTCACTTCCGGTTTATGAGATTTTGATGGATTCGGACTCTGTTCGATGTGTCCAATCCAAATTGAGCATTAGTTTTCTTCTATCTCTATTGATAACAGACCGGAAGTGCTTATTTTTCGATGATTCGAATAGATCCGAAACGTCGATATTTATGTTTTAACTCGAAGACAAGTGACATTCATGTTGAATTCACCCAATAGCGTGCCTACCCTACGCTCCGCCTCCAATATGGCCGTCTACACCCCACTGACCAATAACACGTTACCCACAATGGCCGCTGACCTGGACACCAAAGCCCCCAGTGACACCAGTGGCTAAATCATAACGTAGTGGGTTAGAATGCCTTTTTCAATGTCGAAAAGGCCTAGGACGCTGGATTCGTCATTGAAAGAGATACAGCGATGTGCGGCTGAACAAACTTCATTTTTTCTGAGTTGAATCGAATTCTAATATATTTAGACTTTTATTCAATATTGCAGTGAACACCGGAAACAACACTTCTTATCAGAAAGTGCGGATTCCCCATTGTTTATAATAACTTTCATTATCATCGCAAACAGGAAATAGCTTCCGGCCATACTGATAACGCTCGGTCACGTATGCATGATGGTTGGGAGAGAAACACGTTTCAAATAGTCAACGCACCAGTTATTCATCAATGCTTGGACCAACTATCGGTGTTCTCATTCCGACTCGTGTTATTCATCAAAACTCGTGCTATTCATCAAAACTTTTTCGTGCCTGGGTTCATCTATCAAAAAGTAAGTACATTTTCTCATTCTTCAGTGCTTTATTCTCCAGTGTGTTCTATTTTTTTCAATTCGAAAGTTGATTGTTTTAATGTCGCTGTGAACTCAACAGAAAATTCGCTGCTTACATCACCCACTTTCCTGAACTCTGATTCTATGATGATATATCAGTCCAGCAAGTCTTATATTTCGATACCTATATAACTTGTAGACCTAATCACAGTTTAATTTCCAAAAGTACATAGCTTCTAGAGTACTCCTATGCTGATTCCTAACGTTTTGACGCGAGTACATCAAAACGGATCCATAATACGTATAGAACATTGAATTTCCTCTTCTCAGAGTATGCGCACGAGGTTGTGCTCCCAATTATAACGAAGTTAGCTCCTACTGCCCTTTTGACACCGGAAAATGTTCAATTATGCATCTTGACATCGGTACGAGTCCAATGATACCAAAATTATCGGAATCGAATTTTGGAGATTTGACGGTCGTGGGTTCGAAACCTCAATTTTAACATTTTTTGTTTTTGATGAATTTGCACTGTTCTCGATGAGTTCAATACGAATTGGCTAATGGTGTTCTCCTTTCATTTGACACCTCACTTGCTATGATAGGATGGAAACTGGATTTTTTATTTCTTTAATCGATTTTCAAGTGCCAAAATGGCTCAAGTACATCGATTCACATTGCCTCGTTGAAAATCAGCTGAATCGGAGACATTGACTTTTTTGGTACACCCTGTATACAAAATGTATATAAATTCATGTATTTCATGGTAATTTGAGCCACTCTGTACATTTGATTTTTGTTTTTTCTTTCCAATGACCGTCAACCAGGTTTTTTCTCTCCAATGAGAAGTGGTTGTTTTTTTCTTACACAGTGGCCTTTTTTTTTTTTCAATAACAGGCGGCCATGTTTTTTTCTTTCAAAGCGGCCATGTTTTTTCCGATGACAGACGGCCATGTTTTCTCCGATGACAGACGGCCATGTTTTTTCACAATGACAGACGGCCATGTTTTTTCTCTTAGCTGCCAATGAAACACCCTGTCTATCTTTACGCTCCGCACACTCTCATCTCTCTCTATTTCTCTCTCTTGTCCGAAAGGAGCTCCTATGAGGTGGGCCAACCCCCAAATTTTAGGACCTTGCTTCCGCACCCCACTGGCTGAACCTACCCCACATTTTCCCACGGGCCAACGCCACGGTGGGCCAACCCCCACTTCACCCACGGACCAATCTCCAAATTTCCCACGGGCCACAGTCACGTTGAATACTGAATTTATTTCGTTGATAGCCCTATGTATAGCAAACTGACACATACAAGGCCATTCTCGTCGTTTTCGATAGACAATACTGCGCCATACTGCGCCATTCTAGTTGTTTTCGATACACAATACTGCGCCATATTGCGCCATTCTAGTCGTTTTCGATACACAATACTGCGCCATATTGCGCCATTCTAGTCGTTTTCGATACACAATACTGCGCCATACTAACGAGCGGTTTGTGTCATACTGCGCCATCCTAGTCATTTTCTATACACAATACTGCGCCATTCTAGTCGTTTTCGATACACAATACTGTGCCATATACCCCAATTTACCCATGACCAAAGCCACGGTGGGCTAATCCCCAAATTTCCCACGGGCCAAAGCCACGGTCCAACCCTCAATTTTCACACGGGCCAACGCCACGGTGGGCCCACACCCAACTGTTCCCACGGGACAAACCCCCAATTTTCCCACGGGCTAACGCCACGGTGAGCCAATTCAACTCAACCCAAGCCAACCAAAATATGACCGTCTGCCCCCCACTAGCTGGACCAACCCCCTACTTTCGGTCTTTGAAGGAGGATTCGGACATGAGTCACCGGTAAAAGCTATCCAACGGTGTCTTCAAGTCTGACGTTGCTATTTTGACCTTTGACGTCTACCAACGCCGCCAGGATTACGTCATGGACCACGTTCCCCAGGTGGGCCAACCCCCCTTTTACCCCCAGTCCACAGCCACTGGCCAACACTCATCCGCTCACCTATGCCACGCGCCATTGTTTCAGCGGCGTACGCACCTGTCTATAAATAGAATTGACCCCAGGGTCCAAAGTCCACCGGGCTCAAGTGCCCCCACTCCTGCTATCCACTCGACTTTGAGTTACCCTTCAATGTCAGACTCCCTATGAGACAGCAGTCACCTTGAATTATATGCAATGCCCTCTACCCCGTCCCATCTCAAGGTCACTTCAAGGTTAACGATACACTCACACACATAGCTGAACCCCCCTTCTCACGGTCAGGGACGTGCGTTCTACCCTGCCCCATCTCAATGTCATTTCAAGGTTAATGATACACTCACACACGCAGCCAAACACCCTTCTCAAGGTCAGGGGCGTGCTTTGGGGGGGTCAAGGTCATTATTGTGCAGGGAGATCCAGAACCGGCTCAAATCTCCTACTCTGACGATTCACCGCCTCCACCGCACAGACCATTCAAATCGTTGAGAAGAATCTCCAGCATTTTCCCGAGAAGAAGACCAAGCCTTCGTGAAGAAATGCATGATCACCTCACAACCCTAAAAGTTGCTGCATGACATCAACTTTTTCTTCATGGAGGGAGCTGTTATATGCAAGATAACCAGTGGCCCGCCCAGGAGTATCAGGTTACCTCCCAGGAAACTGCTGACTTGCTATCATCCCAGGGTCATCAAGTCCGCTCTCAGAGACTGACTAGAGGATAATATTTCGCTGGTCTAAGCAGCGTTACCATTTTTCTAATATTATAAATAGTCCTGCGAGGCATCATTTATCACTAGTTGTTTTCAGACACTCAGTCGAGTAGTTTCAATTGTATTATTATATCTTCCAAATAAAGTCCAAAGGAATCTACCATACTCCTTTTTGAAGTAGTAATTGTTTTTAAAAAGTCTTTAGTGAAAAGTGAGGTATAACATATATATATATATTGATGTTTCCACTTTCATTTGGACAGCTTAGACCAAATGTCTCTTCTTCTTCTTAAAAATTGTACAATTTGACGTTGACATTTTAGGTTATGTTAAATTCCAACCTCTATGTTTTGATTTTCCCACACTTTTCACATTCATAACCAAAGAATGTTCACCACAATTGTTCTCGGCTTTTAGTAAATTTACCAGTAATGTTTTTGTTACAAATATTATTCCATATAAATCTAATTGTTGCTCCATGTTTTTTTTTTTTTTTTTTTAATTGTAATGGGTTATTTTTATATTTATCAACATACTATAGTATTATCACCTTTGTACTCCCTATGATGATAATATTCTCCCAAAGAATTCCTCAGACTTATATATATATATATATATATATATATATATATATATATATATACCTATATACCGGGTGTCCACGGAAGGTGGCTCGCCCCTATAACTTTTTTGTTTTCGGAGATAATGGAATGAAATCTGGAAGATCTGTTGAATGAATAAAACTGCACTTTTTGGCAAGTAATTCAACTTCATGCAAATTCCGGATTCACCGGAAGTGACATAAACTTTCGATTTTTGAATAGGACACCTGGTATATTCCCAGTTTTTTTGTCTCCATATTACATTTAGAATACAACCATGTATCATTTGTTACTGTTTGTAACCATTTTTTTGTTTTTTTTTTCGAAATAAAATTTTATTCTAGAGGGCTATGGATACGTTCAAATAACTAATTTCAGTTCCAAAATATTTGTAAAAATACAACTTTACTGTTTTCGATTAAAATGTTTCAGCAATGTGACCTTTGATTTTATTTATCTGAAGCCAAGCATCGTCGGGCGTGGTTAGTACTTGAATGGGTGACCACCGGACAAGCAAGTTCCACGTTAATATGTCCTAACAACTGT
Organism: Gonioctena quinquepunctata; assembly: GCA_018342105.1. Taxonomy (NCBI): domain Eukaryota; kingdom Metazoa; phylum Arthropoda; class Insecta; order Coleoptera; family Chrysomelidae; genus Gonioctena; species Gonioctena quinquepunctata. Next base: position 15,981 of record JAFIRS010006179.1, on the reverse strand, counting down.
AGCGTAGTAGCATATTCGCAGCTGCAGGCGTCTTATCAATGAGCACGAGATAAGACGATAGATATGGCATCCTTCGGACGGGACGTTAAGATGTCGGCCCGAGTTCATGGATGTTCAACTCGTTGAAGAACCCTACCTGTGAAATAACCGAGGATTCGGCAAAAATTTCCGATTGGGAGGAGTGTGCTCACCGGCGTTGGTGTTTAGCCTTGGTAGCAGAAAGAGGCCGACGTTAAATAAAGAAGGAAAAAAAAATACAATGTATTTTCGAATGGGGGGCTCGTCGAGTTAGAAGAAAAGAGCATTTCATTACGATTAATTTGATACCACACTCTATTAGGTTGTGAGAAAACTTTCAATAAAAAATTGAAAATACCATAACGTTAGAACTTTTCTAAAATGAAGCACCTGTTGAAAATGAAATAATTATATTGAAACTACCTATTTACATATCTTAAGGGTTTCAGATGTTCAAAGTGGCCTCCATCTTGTTGCTGATTTATCAATGGAACTTCGTCCAAGAAATGCTCAATTTTCTGCGCGAGGAAACTTAAAGATCTAGCCCCTATCAGGACACCGTCAAAAATTATAGGGCCTAAAATTCTGTCCCCTAAAATCCCAACCCAACAATTGAAACCAAACCGTTCTTGGAAATTTCCTTCCTCCATCATGTGTAAATTTGCATCGGACCAATATCTCCTATTATTTTTGTTGAAATGTCCCAAATTAGTGAAACGGCTTTCGTCAGTATACATAATTTTATATGGAAATGTGTCTGTCATTCTCCAAATATTTTCCAAAGAACCAATTGCAATACTCAAGTCTCCTTTCATTATCGTTTTGGTACAGGTGCTGGTGTAGTTATGTTTTTTCAAAATGTTAGCTGCAGAAGACTTCGAAATGTCACATTCTTTTGCAATCTCCCTGAGTGACGTATTAATATTTACTTGAACGTATGCCAGAACATCTATTTCTTTTTCTTCACTCACAACAAACGAATCGTTCCCATCATTATCAGGCTCATTTCGCATTTTTTTAAACCAGTTTTGGAAAATAGTGCCGGGTCGGGTGACGCCGATCAGGATATCTCTGCGCGTAGAGACGTGCAGCATCGGTTGAATTTCGCCTACACTCTCCAAAAACTAATAACATATCAACTTTTTCAGTTCTTGTATAAATATTGTTATTTTCCATGATTTTCAAACAATGAGGTACACAATAACTACCTAATTGACTTTATAGAAGAGATGTAAAATAATATGTCGACATGTCAATTTTTACCGCAACAATTTAATGATTTTATTTCAGTTGTGCTCTTTGTTTCTAACCCGACGAGCCACCTTGTTACACACTGTTACACACTGTTACACACAGTAACAAATGATACATGGTTGTATTCTAAATGTCATATGGAGACAAAAAAAACTAAAAATATACCGATGCCCCATTTAAAAATCGAAAGTTTATGTCACTTCCGGTGAATCCGGAATTTGCATGAAGTTGAGTTACTTGTCAAAAAATGCAGTTTTATGCATTAAACAGATCCTCCAAATTTCATTCCATTATCTCCAAAAACAAAAAAGGTATAGGGGCGAGCCACCTTCCGTGGACACCCCGTATACAGTGTCACACATAAAGTTCGCAACATATGGAAGTTCTTTTTATTATTAGATATAATGAAAATTTTACTTCGCAGTTAGTTTCTGCTTGAAAAATGAGTAAAAAACAGCCTCTTTCCTTTTGTCATGTGCTGACAAATTTGACATTTTTTTCGAAGATCCTCATGAAATCAGTTTTTTTTGGAAATGTCGAAAAATGCCAAAGGAAAAAGTTGCTCTGTTTTCAATTTTATACTTTTGCTCCAAATATGGTGGTCTCTCTACTGTCACTTCGACTTTTTTCAATTTTTTTAAATTTTTGAATTTTTTGCTCTACCGATTCGAACGAAACATGATTTACATTTCATAATTTTGATGAATACGAGACTTCAATGTCATATCTTGCTCAAAAAATACCCACATTGGCCTGTTACCAGGAAAAAAAAATCAATACACATCCAGAAATTCGTCTTTGTTGTTGCAAATTTCATCTAGCTTTTTCATTTCATTGTGAAACTGATTCGGATTTTCAATGTATGGACGTTAATATGTCAGTAATCGAATTTCTCTTTATTCTTATTACACTCGTATTTTTTTTAATAGATTATTATCCAGTTTGATTATTTTTCTGACCAATAATTCAGTTACAAACCCAAAATATCATACTTTTCTGTAAACTAAACAATGACCTACAGTTTCATAACTATTCAAAAGACTTTCGTTCTAGCGATTTGTACTAAACATGATATAAAATTTCGTGATTTTAAACAATAGACTAATGCAACATCTCGGGAAAAAAATAGTACAATTGATCGAATCGAAATAAAATTTTTTTAGTGGGCTTTGAAACAAATTCTTAACCTTTTTTTAAACAATAGTATGTGTGTCAGGAGATTCAAGTCGGTTCTGGATCTCCCCTCCACGACCTTGACCTTGACCCCCTCAATGCACGCCCCTGACCTTGAGAAGGGGAGTTTGGCTATGTGTGTAAGTGTATCGTTAACCTTGAAGTGACCTTGATATGGGGCGGGGTAGAGGACATTGCTTATAATTCAAGGTGACTGCTGTCTCATAGGGAGTCTGACTCAAGGTCGAGTGGATGGATAACACTGGGGGGTAGAAGGCACATAGTTGTGCGTGATCGTGTGTGACGTTGTCTGTCCTTCACCTTGAGACGACCTTGAGCATTGGGGGAGGGGGCATATCGTCCTAGACACCCTTCACTTCGGGATGACCTTGTGCATTGGGGAAGAGGACATATCGTTCAAACCACGCTTCACCTTAGGATGACCTTTAGCATTGGAAGAGAGGCCATATCGTTTTTTCAGCATTGGGGGAGAGGGCAATCAAACCCTCCCCTTGGTGCCTATGCATTGGGGGAGAGTGCATATCGTTCATCCCACATTCGATCTTGTATGACCTTGACATTGAGTTGAGATCTGTGAACGGGTAAACATTTTCAAGGTGACCTTCACACGAATCCACTCTGACGTTGTTTCAGTATGGAGTGAATCGCATCATGCACCCCAAGGTCGAGTGGGTGGAACCAAACGGAGTGTGACCTTCATATTTATATAGGGTGGGGATTTTGTCCCTTATGAAATGTTTGAAGTCATTGTTGAGAAATAAGATGTTAGATAATATCATTAGAGTGAATACAGAGTACGAGAAGTTTCTCAATTGAGTGAGTGTATTTTTATAAGGTGAAATAATCTATATTTTTTCATACAGTATTACTATGTCTCTTGCAAAAGTGGATTTGAAGAGAATCAATTCTTCAATAATTGAACAGAGGGTGGGAGTTTTTGAACAAAGAGCAATATCATCATTACCCATCGGTAAAGCTTTCAACATAATTTGTATGACGATTTGTATAACCCGATACGGGAGATCTATTATGATGACATTACGTGATGATAATAATGTTTTATTCAAATCATGGTTGTCAGAAAGTATTTCAGATGAATTCAATGCGAACAGTGTCAGTTGCATAAATGCTTCAGATTTCAAATATACAATAACATTTGGGTCAGAGTCCACAAGTATCAGGGGGTTTAAGAACTCGACCTCTAGTAGAATTCAACTTCATTGAATAATAATATTGTTTAAATGATAATCGTTAGGATATAGTGATTTTATGTTGAATATAGATATTTCTCCAGTAGAAAAATAACATTCAGTGTAGAAGTAATATATTTGGAGCATCACATTTTTTTTCATGTTAGTATAATTATTTGAATATCATTGGAATATATTAACAATTCTTTTTTTCGTTTCAGTTTTCAATATGTGGATGCATTACTCGAGTCAATGTTGGACGGAAGCCGTGGACATCAATACAGCCATCGAGAGATTGAACTCCTACTTGAATGCCTTGAGTCAAGATGCCCACCATGCCAAAAACTATGATTTGAACGTTTGCTTCGATGAAGACGAAATAAGAAGATGTATGTCTGATCATGAAAAGTGGGTACAATGCTGGTGCTGAAATATGCAACAAATTCAGTGAAGGAGCCTTGAACTTGCAGCAATTCTGTGAAGAAATGATCGAATTGGCCCTGGAAGGATTCCTCCACACCCTTTTACCATTTCTGCCCGACGACATCATCGAGAAATATCAACTCTATGATAAACATGATTATGAATATGATCATGTAGATATTTGATATGAAATAAAACATATATTTACAAAATCTTGTTTATTTATTTTTTCATTACACATAAACATTATTGATATACTTAAAAATATTCAGATATAGTACAAAAATAAAATATTGAACATTTCAAAGTGAGTTACGAACAGAGCAATCCAATGCATTGTAAGTCAAGAAGGTGTCGTGTATAATGAGTGCATAGACTTTGGTGTTGCCTGGAAATTTAGTTTTTCTTGTTTAGAACTCCAGCTTGATATTCACTGTAGATGATTTTGTAGCATTCGGTTGATGTGAACAATCAATGATGAACAGGGGATTATGTTGAAATGCCTCAAGGTCCATAAGAGGTTCACTCATATCTTTGTCATAATAACTACGTTGAAAGTCCTCATATGCATAGTAAGCTGAAGATAATAGTTTTTTTATCAAAGTCCAGGTTCCAACGCTCATATGGGTAGACTTAAAATACACTCGGATGTTATTTATGTCTGCATTTATGAATTTTATCACATCCAGTGTTCTGTTTTCGGATGCGTTGGTACTTTTAAAACCAATAACTATGAAGCGAGGTGTTTCCAAAGTGTTGGTTGTTTTTATTACCCATTTGTCTGAAGATGTGCTACGCAATGAGGGTAATTCATAAAGATCCCACATACAATGAGCCAACTTGATTTTTGAATTCAGACCACTCTTATTTATTCTACTGAATAATTTGAGCTTCTACTTGTCATCGGGCACAACATGTTGTATTTTACATTCAACCTTTGTAATTTCCAAAGTAGCATCAACTTCTCCAATATATGAATTCTTGAATGAGCGAGCTATAATCAAAATCAGTTCTTGTTTTGCATTCAGAATGCTCTTCTTATAATCCTCGGCAAAACCCATCAAATATTTGAGAGGAAGTTTCCCACTGAATAATTGACTGGGTGCATCAATGATGTGTTGTTTTGTGTCGGAAAGTCCCCATCCAGTTGTCAAAAGCATGTGAGAATGCGATTGACCAAATTAAACCATACTCTTCATTGTGGATGTTATATAATAATTTATTCAAAAATCAGTACAATGAAACAAGAAAAGAATTTGAGGCCTTGTTGGCTAATGCAAAAAAAGACTTTTTCGAAAACAAAATTAGGAACTCTGATAATAAATGTAAAACAATGTGGTGTATTTGTAATGAGGTAAGGGGAAAAGGTTCTGTTAAAAATCAATGTCAGATATCAGGCGACCCTGAGCAGATTGTAAATGATTTCAATAAACATCTCATTGACGTAGTACCAAAACTGTTAGCAAACTTGGAACAAGTTTCCTCAGATTGCTCAATACTTGATAACGATAGAATGTTAACAACAATTGTCAACCCAGAACATGTTGTGGAACTAGGTCGGCTACTGAAAAATAAATATAGTAGTGGGTATGATGAAATACCCGTGGCTATAGTGAAACTGTCCATTCAGACAATTAAGCAGATTCTAGCATATATTATAAGCAACTCTTTGAAATATGGAACATTTCCTGAAATACTGAAATTCTCAGTAGTAAAACCTATTCATAAAAAAGGTGATTACGAACTAATTGAGAATTACCGCCCGATCAGCTTACCACCAAGCTTTTCTAAATTGTTTGAATTAGCCATGTGTACACAAGTTAAAACGTTTCTGCTCGACTGTAACCTTCTGAGTGAACATCAACATGAATATATGAGTGGTAAATCCACACATACAGCCATCTTTGAGTTCACACGAGGTATATTAAATTTTTTTGAAAAGAAGTTCATAGCAATAAGCATTTTTCTTGATTTGTCAAAAGCGTACGACTGCATAAACTGGACCATCCTCCTCGATAAGCTTGGAAGATATGGGATAAGGGGAAATGCACTGAACTGGTTCCAAACATATCTTCAAGGACGACAACAAAAAGTAGAGATAAATCATAACAATGAAATTTATCAATCTGAAACTGTATACACAACTGTAGGAATACCGCAGGGCAGCATAGCTGGTCCCCTACTGTTTATAATATACCTAAACGATTTACACTCATTACATAACTCAGTAAACGGTCAGACTATAAATTTCGCGGACGACACTAACCTGGTAATGGGAGGATCAACCTACCCAGAAGTACTGTCAAACAGCGAAACACTTTACGAACAGTCTAAAAGCTGGTTTGCAAAAAACAAATTAGTAATTAATGAAAGCAAAACAAACGCAATATTGTTTAGGACAAAACAGTATGGGATTGATTCTCCAACCAACGTGAACCTAAGCGGCGACAACATAAAATTTGTCAATGAAGCTAAGTTCCTGGGTGTCACAATCGATGAACACCTAGACTGGTCAAGTCACATAATATCATTATGTGCCAAATTGAGCAAAGTAACCTATGCCATAAGGGTTATAAAGAAGTACCTTAATTACCATACAATGAAAACCATCTACCACTCAAACTGTGAATCGATTATGCGATATGGCCTGATATTTTGGGGAAACAATTCAAAAGTAAATGATGTATTCACTTCACAAAAACGAGTATTAAGAATCATAAAAAATATGAACTTCAGACAGACATGCAGAGGAGTGTTCAAATCACAATATATGGGTTGTATATATACGAATGCCTAACCTTTTTATTCAGCAATAAAGAAGAGTTCACGAACAATACGATTCAAGAACCTAGATCTAGGAATCTCATGTCAACATTACCTACTCATCGACTAAGTCTGTTTGAAAAGAGTCCTCATTACACATGCATCAAATTATTCAATAAATTACCAGTAGAAATAAAGGCGATTAGTAAGAAGGAGTTATTCAAAATTAATGTGAAAAAACTATTGACTGAAATTGAACCTTATAGTCTACAGGAATACTATAACTACATCTACCGATAATGTAATATATCTTACTGTATGTAATGGTGATAATTCATAAGGTGTACTGACGTCATTTCATTTTATATTTATCAAAGATTGTTAATCATTGTTAGGCATGATTTGAAATAAAGAAATTTTCTATTCTATTTCTATGCCTGGTTTTCGAACAACGGCAACTTGCTCACCACCCATTTCATAGCGGATCTCATCGAAGAGAAATGCCAAAACATTGTTGGAAAGATAGCATAGTTTGACTTCATTTGGTTTGAATTTTCCCTCAACATAAATGAAACTGTCGGCAATGTCCAGTATTACATCTTGATTGTTGATTGAAATTCGAATTTCATCTGAATTCTTGAACAATGGTGATCCGTATGGTATATAGGTATGCTCGTGCAGACTTATGAGAGAATGATCGACCACTGTTTCATTGAAAATATTCAACTTGTCACTGTTTGCTTCGAGCACCATTTTATTGTCGAATTCTGAGTCCAATAGATTTCAGAAAATTAAGATCTCTCGCTGACAATGTATGTCTTTGCCGTTCAGCAAACACTTGCGGAATGACGTTCTAAGTAGCACAGAGTCATAAAATTAACATAATGACTTCTTATACCGTCTTAAAGACCACGTATTTGTATGTTTTAGAACCAAAAAGTTAATGTGCGTTTTATAACCTTCAGGCGTTGCTATGACGTCGTGTAGTAGATATAACGAGAGTACAATAAAGAATTCTCGAGATGAAGTTGTACTGTGGTTTGTATGTAAATAAATTGTATGTGTCGTTAAGTAAAATTTAAGAGCAGTTGCTGTGAGGTTATTATGACAATGAACATATGTGGTTCTAATGAATAGATTTTTGAAACGTTTCTACGACTACATATTGTACTCATGTAATGTAGTTTTATCAACTGATGAACTTTGGTCGTAATGATTACATTATGTATCTATGGTTAGATTATTTTTGTTGGTTATGTTATTTTTGTTGGATAGGTATATTGTGTTATGTATGTAGAATATTCAGTTTCATATGAATGATTAAAATGCCAAAACAAAAATCCAATCTGCCTTACAAGAGAACTGGAGCGTATAGAACAATATAAAGAAGAAGGATGAGTGCCTACCCCAAAATTAACATCTGAAATAATCAATCAGTCTATTGGGACACTGCAAAAAAGTTAAGTTCATCCAGTTCCTTCAATTGTTTCCACAACAAGGAGAGACATAAATAATATATATGTGCACTTCGAGTGATAATTAAAAAATATTCAAATATTCAACATCAACATAACCTCTATTGTAAATGTCAGTTGTTTTTAGCGTTTTCCATTAGGTGGAACTAGCGGAATGCTTATGCACTCAGTGTATATCTTCTTCTGTTTTGATAGCGTTACGACGTTAGCACAACAAAACTTGCTACTTTTGGTCATAGCGACTACATTACAACTTTTTATGTAAGATATTGCGATGTCTTTGAGACACTCTTAAACTATTCTATGATAGTACATACCGGAGTAATTACAACTTTTCGACACTAGAAGGACGGCATCCATGTTTTTCGATTGATTAATAACATCATTCTGGTAGCCATATTGGAACAAAAATATTTAAAATAAAAAAGATGGAAACTTGGATGTTATATCAATTTCAAAATCATTGGAGATGTGCTAATCAAGTATCTTTCGTAATATGGTCTACATATTTCAACGATTAATATGAAAAATTGATAAAATATATTTTTTCTGAAATGAAAATAAATATTTATCTCTCTTCATTTTCGAGGCGCATGAATTTTAAGTGAGTAGAATTGGATTTTGATCGTAAAAATGGATTTGCTTGGTAACTAGAGTTTCAGAACAATTCTTAAAGACACATAAATGAAAACCATTTTTATCTCGATAACTATCATGATCACAGAGTATCATGAACATGTAAAGGAAGGCTGACTTATATATTATATTGATATTATATGAAATCTTTTGATATGGTATACATATTGTAATACTATATTAGAAAGATTATGACCTTCATGCATAATGATATAATGACTACACTAAGACCCTTTTGTGACTGACTTGTATAAGTCTATATTGGCAAGTCATCACCACTACTTTATAACGTCGATGTGACGTCGCAAGAGTGTGCCTTTTTGTCGTATTGGCATACATAGCGACGTCTCAGCATATTACAAGACATAAGTCATGGACTTTTGTGAAAGGTCTAGTAGACGTCTGTACAACCGAATTATGACCTCTGTGTGCTACTTGGGCTTCTTCCCGGTAAAGCTTTTCTTTTTGACGATATTTGATGGACGACGACCTTTGTTTGGTGAAAATATTTCGTATTCACTGTTTTGTCTCGTTTGTTGTAGCAAAAACCCATCACATTCGTTATTGCAATTTCTTCAATTCCAATATGACAACTATTTCTTCTACACTACCGAAATCAATGAGATTATTTCGATGGTCCAATATGCGCAGAGTAATGTTGTCATAAACTGACGTCCTTCCGGGCTGATGGGCATATAAATAATGTTGTTTGGTTCTTCTGTTATATTATAGCCCGGCTCAACATCAACATCGAATGAAAATAGAATATCTTCGTCATTTATGTATGATCCTGAAATGATGCTGCAATCCAATCGAATGAGTCTCACGGGTACAATATTCACAGGAGATGTAGAATTCTTTTTTCTCGAATCCCAACAGGGATGCTATTGAGGTTTTATGTTTCAGGTCCACCACATACTTTGATTGCATCATACATTTGAATGTATTATTGTTTGCTCGAAGGCTGAACAATTCATCCAATGTGGTGTCATCATGTTTAGCGCCATGAAATACGTGGAATTCAAGTTCTCGTTGGATAACAGTATTTATTTCTTCTATCTCATATGCGCCACTTGGTATTTCTATATCATATATCATACTGAGTGTAGTTTCCTCTACAGGGATGGCAAAAGTGATCAAGTTGTTTGTTTCCGTGATGTTGTGGATTGTGTTGCATCCATGGAATCCCAAAAGCCCCAATCCATAACGGCTATTCTTATCCAGCTCAATGGGTGGGTAGAAGTCCACACTCATGACACTGGATCCAACAGCTTGTAGCTCGAACTTTCGTGACATGACTGATTGCATTCATATGATAACAAATCATTTTATTGTCGTTCACAACACATGTGATATAATTTTCTTCGTTTCCTCGGCGGCATTTGTGTGTCCCAATTCAATTTGATTGTTTTGCGCCAATATTACAATCATCGATGGTGCAATAACAGCAAAATAGTTTTCGAGGTATTCCGTCATTCACATCCCTGGAATTTGATGTTCCAGCACTTGCCTTGTCCGTATGATGTTCTTAGCAATCTTTATATTTTGAATATATCAATATCCTTTTGAAGTTTTTTGGGAAGTATTTCCCTAAACCGATGCAATTTCATTAGCTGCACGAGAAATCATGACTTCTTTGGGCATATCTGCAAGTTGACCTTAACTCATTTTTTTCAAGCTGCGTTATCTTGAATATGCGATGAGGGAATGCCCCATTCTCTTTAATAGACTCTCGATCCATTTCTGGCTGAAATCCATTTTAGTTTTTTTCAGGTGATTGGAAGAGAGATAAACTCAAGCATGAGTGTCCACACACAACTGTATTGTATTTCTGCTCACGTTCATAATTATACATGATTCTTTCTGACTGCATGTGTACCTTTTCGAAGTAATGGACCAAGTCCAACTGTCGAAATATGTGGCAACTCTTCCACTTTTCCTGTATGCCACCCAATATGTTCTCGACCGCTGAATCCATCCAAATTGATTTTGTCTGTTTCATGATTACGTGGTCCTGAGGTGGGCAAATTATCACGTATGAACACACCACGAAAATGTGAATTTTGACTGTTTGGCATAATGTGTCAGATCGATATCTGTGAGAGGTTTAAGAGGTAGGGCACCAATTAGTTTTTTGATGTATATGGTTTGAGGTAGATACCGAGGCCTTCGCGATATGGTTTCAAGAATATACCACTACTCTTTTTTCCTAAAGCTATCGCCTCCATCTTTCTGTTGTTTTAACTCTTCCAGATCATTTTTGCTCGCACTTGCCGAATTTATAACTCTGCTTATACCTGCAGCAGCATTGGCCAAACTACCCAATGCAGACAATCCGGCAAAAATGGGTATCACTGGTAAAATTCCACCAACTTTCGGGACAGGTATTATGCGAGGTGTCCGAATTTTTTTCTTTTCTCCTGCTGCTTTTAAATATTTACGTGCTGCTTTCAATGCGATTGTTGTGGCCATTTTTCTTTTGTTTGTCACGAATTGATTACCTCCAGCTTCATGTAATTCATCCCGAACTTTTCGTACAATTTCTGCTCCGAATGCTACTTTTCTGATTTTATTTCGCCCATTTTTCTTCGATGATCTATTTTTTCTCCTTCGTTGTTTGATATTGTTCACATCACAACCCATACCGAAACGCTTTTCGCTATGTTGGTGACGAGTAGAGCGGCTGCTCACGAATGCTTGCGTCCTTCGATTTGACCCTATCCCAAGCACTGTTTCAAGCTATTTGTCCGCTTTGTGTCTAGCTTCAATATCGTCGAGATTCTCCGAATATTGAATGCCGTGTGTTTTACAGGCCTCATCCAATTTATTGATGCCTAGATCGTTGCGTGCTAATCATTTTTGCAATTTGGTTCCGGGTCCACAATATTGATATCCTCCAGGCAGATGCAATTCAAACGGCAATTTATCTATTAAAGAATTTACAAATCCTCGACTTTTTTTTCATTATTCGATCTGTTGCTTTTACGTCTGCTCCGTGTGGTGGTAGACATTTAAATGAAACATATCTCACACATCTTGCATTAATAAGTGCCGAACCGTCAAACAATGCGCATTGTCAGCAAAAAAAAGAGTTTGCAGTAGATAATTTGGATGAAAAATCGGGACTGGATTAAATAGGGCGAACTCATTGAGACATGGCCCACTACTTCCATCATCTGTTCGCCGCTAATCATCGGTCCGTCAAATTGCGGAAAGACAAATGCCATGATATCTCTACTGACACATCCACAAGGATTGCGATTTGCAAACGTTCATTCTATTCAAAGTCGTTGAATCAACCGAAATATGAATACTTGCGCAACGTGTTAGCACCAATAAAAGAATTGTGCTTTTCACATTCAGTAATAATGCAGACATTGTGCAACCCTCTGATGCCAAAAACCCAAAATTTAGTATTCATTTTTGATGATGTGATTTGTGAAGAGCAGGATATTATCCGATAATATTTTTTATGGGACGCCACAAAGATGTTGATTGCTTCTATCTTGCACAGACCTATTCACGAGTTCCCAAACAGTTGATTCGTGATAATACCAACTTCATCATCATATTCAAACAAAATGAAACGAATTTACATCACATCTTCTCCGATCACGTCTCACCTGATGTAACATTCAAAGAATTTCAAATGATGTGTACAAAATGTTGGAACGATGAATATGGATTCCTTGTCATCGATAAAGATAGAAAGTTGCAGGATGGACGATATCGCAAAGATCTGACAACTTCATATATCCCTTGATATGTCAATTCGAAAATACTCAAACGTTCATTGAACTTCAGTGAGATCACTTCAATATATATAAGTGGTGGTGTGTCAAGAATTGGAAATCATGAACATTTCTGAGAGATGGATGTGCAGAAGCTGAAATGGTAACGAAACGTCAACTAGTTGAAGGACAGAAACTGTACGTCCAAAATTTTGTCTATCAAAGCGGAAATATGGAGGACAAGATAGCACTTGAAAAAATGATGATCCTATAACAAAACCACTGATGTACTTTCTTCTTCAGCTACTGTGAAAACCACCTACATCTTCCATGAACCGCTTCATCCCAATGAGCACTCCAATTGAAAAAAAAACATTCTTTTCCAGTAGTGATGTATCATTGTCAGACATTGAGAATGAAACCATCAAAGATGGAAGAATGGCAAACACATTTTTCGAAACACCCTCTTCATCGTCAATGGGTTCAACAAATTTGGAATCGTCCAGTGTTGACAATGTTAAGAAATTGGGGAACACGTGAAAATCTTTTGAGGATACAATGCATATGTTAGCAAATTATGGTATACGAGTAGAACCTTCAACACAAAAAATTAATCATGGGAAATCTAGAATACGCTTTGGTGGTGGCAACATTTCCTTTTGGGAAGGGGCAATACAAGTACGTCAATTTCCTGGCAGTTCAGATTTATATAACTTGATATTCCTCAAGGAACCTCCTGCTGTAGATGGTGGGAGAATACAACACATTTATGTTGAAATACTGGATTTAACAAAGCATTGTACAGGAAGAATCAGATGAAAAATGGAATAAAATATAGAAAATCTAAGAAATATTAAGTGGATCATAAAACCACTATTGAAATCAGTCAATGATATAAGTAGTGGCGAAGGGATGAAACGAATGAAATTGCAGAAAGTAGTTTACATAAAAACACAAAACTATGTATATTGAATAAGCCTAAAGAATTAGTGGATCGTTTATGACTGCTCATAGGATCGAAAGGTCTGGACACACAGGTCATGATAATGATATAATATCGATAATAGAAGAGCTCCGCGAAAAGACATCATATATTGATTGACGCAACTATTGTGAAGCATCAGTATGGCTAGTAATGTCAAACGACGAATTGTTGATGAGTTACACAAGCCGGCTCGTCGTAACTTCCAGAGAAGATCTACCGTCGTTAAAGGTCTAGGAGATTTATGGCAAATTGATCTCGCTGAATTTCAACCTTATGGTTTGGTGGTTATCGATTGTTATTCCAAATATCCATGGACAAAGCAAGTCAAGGAAAAGACTGGGATAGCAGTAACTGATGCTATGAAAACGATATTGAAAGACGCTACGTAACAAAGCGATCACGGGAAAGAATTTCACAATAGACATTTTTTCATCATTGATGGAGCGAAAACAATTGAACAATATTCGACATTTAGCACTATGAAGGCAGCCATAGCAGAGGGAGCAATCCGAACAATGAAAACCTGGATCCACAAAGAGTTTTCAGTAAACGGAAATCCCAAATGGTTAGATATCCTTCCAATTATAACGAAGACATATAGCAATAAAGATATCGACAATAGGTATGAGACCGATTGATGTGACAGCGACTACAAAGCTCAAAATCATCACCAAGAAGTATAAGAGGAAAAAATGGAAAAAATTAAACCAAAATATCGAGTAAATGATATAATGAGAATTTCCAAATTTAAGCAACACTTTGACAAGGGTTATGAACCTAATTTCACCACCGAATTATTTAAAGTTGTAAAAGTCAACAGCACATATCCTCCGACTTACATTCTTGAAGATATGGAGAAGAATCCCATTCAAGGTTGCTTCTATGAGCCAGAATTACTGAAAACAAAAATCCTGGATGTATACCCGCGTCGAAAGATATTGAAGAGAAAAGAAAATAAAGTTTTGGGCAAATGGCTTGGATTCCCTAATGAAAATAATTTTTGGATTGAAAAAAAAAATTTAAATTTTTTCAGCATTCAATATTTCTATTTGATTGAAATAAAAAAGTATATTGTGAACTATGTTTTATTATCACATTAAACAAAATGATGAAGTGGGGGGCATTCCCACCACTTCCTCTCCGACTCTATCATATAAAAAAATATATATACACATATATCAATGGAACAAATGAGCAGTCTAATCAGTATCACTTCCCCAAAAGTTTGTCCAGTTCTTTGCGCCAGTCATTGTAAATGGTTGTCATTCCATCATATAAATGACTGGCTTTCCGCCCCATCCATTTCCGCTTCTTTCGGGACCGCTATTAGTGTGACGATCTGCCCGTTCTTTAAGCTTGATGGCATCAGATTGATTGCGCAGCTTCACATTTTACCTCCATTGTAGCACCGTCCCCATCCAATTTTTTGCGCCGCTTCCAACTCCCCCAAAACCAAAATCCTCATCCTTTTGCTCCAATTTGGGATGGCGCCCTTACCATTAATCAAGTTTACGCTTCGCTTTTTTTCGACCGTACATTTGGAATGACGCAAAAAGTTTTGGAATCTTTTTGGTTTTCGATGACGCCCTTTTTTTTTTTTTTTCCTTCGGCCTTGGATGATGTGGCACGCCACTGAGTCGTTCAGAGAAGACCTTGATGTTGTGGGAAGATCAATGGAAGCCTCCTCTTCCGTTTGGCTGTCCGACAACTTGGACATCCTCTAGAATGTGGATCCGGGGGGGAGAGATGGGTGGCAAATGGGAAAATGATATATTCGGAA
The DNA here is from genome assembly GCA_018342105.1 of Gonioctena quinquepunctata. Taxonomy (NCBI): domain Eukaryota; kingdom Metazoa; phylum Arthropoda; class Insecta; order Coleoptera; family Chrysomelidae; genus Gonioctena; species Gonioctena quinquepunctata. Next base: position 532 of record JAFIRS010006179.1, on the reverse strand, counting down.
ATATCTGGGAAATGACTTCGTGGCACCTCCGTTGCATCCATCAAAAAAATATTGATTCTTTGAAGTCCGTTACGTCTTTCGACACTTCTCCATCCCACAATCAAAGTAATTTAGCCAACATGCTGCTGTCATCGGAATTCATGTCGAAAATTCGTAAATGGAACTTTGGGTTTTGAGGGAAAAAAAACCCGATTTTTTCACACGAAACTTGAGTTAAGGGTGAAGGAAACAATTGATGTTGATGTAGAAATCCCACCCTTTATGTAAACGTATTCAACTCCCTCTCTATTCGCGCATGCCCAGTAAAGCGGACTCTTTGCGTCATCGCCTCCATCTTTATTTTATGATTTCAAAGTGATTTACTCCTCTTGAATGTTACATGTGTAGTTTACTAAAAAACCAGGGTTTATCAGTGGAGATGTCCCCTTGTTGATATAGGTGATATTCCCATCGAATTTTGTGAGCTGAATGATCAACCCAGTGAACAATATGAAGAGGGACTTTTTTAAGAAAAAAAAAGAATAAATTCACC
>JAFIRS010006178.1:0-41677 GCA_018342105.1 Gonioctena quinquepunctata | reverse complement strand
ATGAAGGAATCCCTATTCCTTATACTGATATGAACACCCAAGTCAGCTCAAAAATTTTCAGTACATGGCAAGAAAGATGGACATCCCAAAATACTCAACTGAACAATATCAAGCCAAGAACTAATAAATGGAGATACCCAATTACTCTGAACAGACGTGAACAAGTAATAACTTGCCGCCTCAGAATCGAACATACCCATCTCACGCACTCGTATCTCTCAGTGGGAGGGCCCAGACCACGATGCGACCATTGCAATACGAGACTGTCAGTTGCACATATCTCCTCATGCCCGATGTACACGTATCTCAGGCACAATATGGGAATAAACCCTGAATTTGAAAATACTTTGAATAATACCGAAAAAATTAGAAAAGCTCTTACCTATATTGATCATCTTCGTTTAGCAAATGGAAATTAAATACTATACTGACAGCTAAATGATCATGGCAATCAAACGCTGACTAATCCAAAAAATAAAAAATAATAATAATAATTTATTATAAATAATAATAAATAATAATTTATTATAATTTTTTTTCTTCAACATATTCCCAAATGAAAAAATCGAGCACAGTGGCGAACAGGCCACCGTACTGGACCATTGGTTGCAATAACTTGATAATTAAAATGCTCTATTGAGTAATTTAGAACTTCTCTGGTATTATGAGGGGGTGTTCCATTTGTTGAGAGTGGATTTGCCGTAAAACTGTTAGAGGTAGATTATCCAGATGATCCACGATTCCATTTTGAAGTACCCAACCGTGTTAACTGACCGTGAAACAATATTGGCCCAATTATTCTGTTTTCAACGATACCAGCCCATACACTGATGCCAAACCTTACTTGAAAATTGCCCTCTCTTTTTGCATGTTGATTATGTTGGGCTCAGTACTGAGTATTTTGTTTCTTGAACATACCCTTATTTGTAAATCGTGATTTGTTGGAAAATAGAATAGAGTTGATAACATTTGGGTTAACTCTATGATTCTGAAGCAGCCAATCACCACTCGTCTATCGCCATAGTCAGCATACAAACGTTGATGTCACTGATATTCAAATACTCGTCATCCGAGCTTTTTCAGTATTCTTCTTGCTGATTCGTGACTTATAGGCATTTCTTGACTGATTTCTCTTGAAGAAACCGTTTCATCAACCTCAACGATAGCAAGAACGTCAGTCTCTTCATTTATGTTAAACTTCTGTTCCGCCTCTCGATTTCCTTCTTCTTCTTCTTCTTCTTCTTCGCACAAGGTGGGCTGGTTCCGAAGAATCCCGTACACGTAGGCCTCTCTATTTGGGCCCATTGTGCGCCCACTTCTTCTGAGAAAATCAGCTGGGCATGCCGATTTCTTTGACAAAATTCAGCAACTTCCTCAGATGAATCTCCTTGACGTCCTCTGAGTTCAGAATTATGCTCCCAAGGTTGATCTCCCTCTGATGCACCAAGGCTGGGCACTCAGTGAGGATGTGCGACGATGTCTCGTCATCTTCCAGGCACCATCTGCATAGGGGATCATCTGTGATCCCAATGAGCTCCATGTGCCTGTTCAGGTGATTATGTCCCGTTAGGAGCCCAGTCCCGTCTGTTGAGTGACAGGATCTCTCTAGACATTTTTTTCCTTGGCTCCTTTATGTGGAGCTTTGATTGCCCCATGCCTGGCACCTCTTGCCATGTTTTAAGGAACTGCTTTTGTAGCAGTTCCTCCATGTTTGAGATTGCCAGGCTGCTGGGTATTCCCAGGATGGGTTCAGGTCCGACTGGGGTCTTTCCCGATCCTATCTTGGCTAATCTGTCTGCATCCTCGTTCCCGAGGACACCTGAGTGTCTCGGGACCCATATGAGGCTGACTTTGCTTGTTTTCGATAAACTTCCTATGGCGTTTCTACACTCGGACACCAGTTTGGATACAATCCTTTTTCCGCCTAACGCCATAATAGCAGCTTTGCTGTCCGAGTAGATGGCAGTAGGCCATCGACTATTATTGTCGAGATTTTCCTGGACACAGGTGAGTATAGCATATACTCCAGCCTGGAACACTGAGGCATATTTGTCTAAAGGAACTGAGATTTCTCTCTTTGTTCCTTCTCCGTAGACCCCTGCGCCGGACATTCCCCCAAATCTTGATCCATCTGTGTATCAGGTTGATCCTTGGTTTGGGGATCTGTCAGGCGCATTGTCTTTTCATTCCTTCCTTGTGGGGATGGTTATATTGGGTCCTTTTCTAAAATCCAGAACAGGCGGGGTGCTGTCTCTTTCCATCAATAGGACTGGACATCCTTCCTTTGCCCTGTTCCAGATAGCTGAGTATCCATGGTCTGCCTCAGTACCAATCCATTGGCTTGCGCCTTTGAGTCTGTATGCAGCACGCATGGCTTCATGCTCAATGACAAGGTGCAGAGGTGGTAGTCCTAGTAGAACTTCTAGAGCTCTAGTAGGCGTGGTCCTCATGGCACCTGTTATTCCTAGACAAGCCAGTCGTTGTACTTTATCAAGTTCATTTCTAGACTTGCCCTTTGTAGTACCGGTCCACCAAATGATGGATCCATACGTAAGTATCGAGTGAATGATCGCAGTGTATATCCAGTGTAGGGTTTTGGGTGTCAAGCCCCACGTGTTGTCGAAGGCTCTTCTGCATGCCCAGTAGGAGCAGGTAGCCTTCTTGGTTCGATTTTCAATCTGTTCGTTCCAGGTCAGCTTGGAGTCTATGATGACTCCAAGGTGTTTGGTCGACGCTTTATACGGAAATGGTCTTCCTGAGATTAGTATCTCTGGAAGGGTTCCCATTTTGCGTTTCTTGGTGAAGAGTACCAAGTCCGCTTTTTCCGGGTTGACTCTCAGCCCCCCGGCAGAACACCATTGTTCTACTCTGCCAAGAGCTTTCATAATGTTTTCTCCTAGCAGGTTTACCGGTTGGTCTTGAGCCAACATGACTAAGTCATCTGCATACGCTTGTGTATACAGTCCTGACTCATTCAATTCTGTAAGAAGCTCGTTTACTACTAGGCACCATAAAAGGGGTGATAAAACCCCTTCTTGTGGACACCCCCTCGATACCCTGGCAGCTACGGTTCTCCCGTTCAATTCTGCTGTTACCACTCGTTGTGATAGCATAGCTTCGATCCATCTAATGAGGGTGATATCAATTCCGTGCCGCGCCGCAGCGTGGCAGATAGATTCAAATGACGTATTGTCAAAAGCTCCTTCAATGTCAATGAAGACCCCCATTGCGGACTGTCCACTGGCCAGTACTCTCTCTATCCTATATACAAGGTGGTGGAGAGCTGTGTCCGTGGACTTCCCTGCTTGGTAGGCATATTGTTGCATGTGCAGGGGGTTACACTGCAGCGATTGTTCTCTGATGTGCCGATTCACCAGCCTTTCGAGCGTTTTCATGAGAAAGGATGTCAGGCTGATAGGTCGGTACGCCTTGGCCTGGGAGTAGTCGGTTTTCCCAGGTTTTGGAATGAATACTATCTTTACTTGCCTCCATGCCTCCGGTATGTAGCACAGGGCCAGACATGATCAAATATCTTCATGATCAGGAGGATGATGCTATCCAGTGCCTCTTGGAGAAGAGCCGAAAATATATCATCCTCCCCTGGTGATTTGAAAGGTGAGAAGGATTTTACAGCCCATCTTACCTTCTCATGCGTTACCACTCTTGAGGCCGTTTTGTAGTCCATCTGAGATTTTCTCATAGGGCTCGTCCTCAAGGGTGGCGGGGGGGTCGGTTCTGATTCAGGGAAGTGTATGGAGATCAGGTGATGTAAAGTCTCCTCCGCTGATGTAGTTTCCTTCCCATCAGGTAGGGACAGTGTACCCACCCCACCCTTCCCCGGATCTTTTGAAAGAATTTTGCAGAGCCTTACTGCTGAGGACATTGTGTTAATGTTCCCGCAGGAGGCACGCCAACTATCTCTTTGGAATTGCCGTATGGCTTTTTTGTACTCTCTCTGGGCAGATCTATAGTTGTCCCAGTGGAGTGGTACCTGCGTTATTTTCGCCTTGTTAAGAAGCTTTCTTGTTTTCCTCCGGTGGTCCCCGATTTCCGAGTTCCACCAGGGCGTTCTCGCATTGTCTGTCCTCTCTTTGAGAGGGCAGCTGTTTTCGTGTGAGAAAGCTATCGCCTTGTTTAGGTACCCCACTGCGGTATTTATCTCGGCTTCATTACCGTACTTTGATGGTGATCCTACGAGTCTGCCTTTTAGTTCCTCTCGAAAGAGGTCCCAGTTGGTGGCCCGTGGATTTCTGTATACTTTCTTTTCCGATAGGTTTGGGTTATCTATCTTGAACAGAATGTGTCGATGGTACGATAGGGACTCATCCTGTGACACTTTCCATGACTGGACTTCATTCAGTAAGTCATGCGTACATAGTGTGAGGTCTATCACCGATTCCCTCCTTGGTGTGAAGTACGTGGGTACCGTGCCTTCGTTTATTATTTCGAGGTTGCTGGTGCTGAGGAAATCTAGCAAAGTATTACCCCTGGGATTGGTGTCTACGTTGCCCCACAATATGTGATGGGCGTTCGAGTCACATCCCATGAGTAAACCCAGCTCAGACTCCTCACAGTATCTCACCAGCGTTTCGACTTCTTCACGTGGAGCTGCCTTGTCGTACGGAAAGTACGCCGAGCAGACAACCACTTCCCGAATACGGTCTTTGGTGTGCACGAGTATTTTTACTGCCACCAGGTCTCTGGTACAGAATCCTGGGACAGGGAAAACTTCCATGCCTTTTGTATATATACATGCGCGGGGGGAATCGGCGGAGCACAGTGGTGTGCTGTTCCTCCGCCCATTCCCATGCCTCTAATCTTTCCCCGGTATATCCAAGGCTCCTGAATTAATAGAATGTTCAGTTTCCATTCAAGGATTCTCCGGCATAGCAAGGCAGTGGGAGATTTTCCGTGTTGTGGGTTCACTTGTAGGAATTTAACAGACATTGAATTGTAAGCTTACCTTCCTTTAGTGGCTCCTCCGATGTTTGGCCATTTCTTCGCCTCCCCCTAGCTAGCTTGCTGGATCTGGCTTTAGTCTGATAGAGGGCCCCTTTCGGGTTCCTCTATCATTTCTCCGAAGTTTTCCGCATCTCGCCCCTCTTCGCTAATTGGTGATGGTGTTCTTTCGATGATGGTTCTCCCGGAGGTCCCTGCTGGGGTTCCTCCACCTTGCAGAACTAGGGTACCCACTTCGGTTCCTCTGGTTCCCTCCTCCAAAGTTCCAGCCACTGCCTCCCCACTCCCCCCCCATCAGAGGCATCTTTCGAGATTCCTGTGATTGGGAGGTCCGAAGCGGCCGGTCTGGTACCCCTGGTTTGGGTTCCAGAGGTCCCTGGTTCGGTTCCCCTAGATGTTCTTTGTTGGGCCATTGGCCCTTCGAGAACCGTAACAGTTGCCTGTGAGGCGCTGTAGTAGGGTTGGAAGTTAACCCTACTGAGTAGGGTTATGGATTCATCATCCAACCCTGCAACGAGTGGAAGACCATGCTTCTCCCGTTTTTTCTCCCAGATCCTCCAAGAGGATCCTGCGAGACCTGGATTCTGCCTTTCCAGTCTCTTTATGATATCCTGGTTGGTCAAGAATCTTTTACCTGGTATCCAGATCAAGGCTCGGCGAAGCCTTAGCCTTGCTGGATCCATCGCTACCAGAGTGGCATCTTTCCAGGGCTCAATGTTCTTAAGTTCCCTGGCGAGCCACTCTTTCGAATTTTCGTTGGCTGCTGTGACCAACAGCTGCCTTCGCCACAGTCTGGTTGACCGAAACTGTGGGGGTGCGGATCCCATTTCAGTTCCCGCAATAACATCACCCACAGCGTCTAAAAACTCTAGCAGCTGGTCCTCACTGGAACCAACTTCAGCTTGGTTTTCACGGGTGATGACCAGCTGCAGGGATTTATCTCCAGTGGCTATCTGCGAGTAGTCAGCCCTCCATTGACCGAGGTTACCGGTCCTTGGACGTTTGACTTCCCTTCTGGAGTCCACTGGGGTTGTTTCTGGAGTCCTGCCCCTTTTGGCTGCAGGATTCCTTCCATTTGCGGAGGCTCTTTCGAAAGAACCTCCTTGGTAGGCAGAAGGTCCAGCTCTTTGTGGGTCTGGGGCCTCTGTTGAGGAGGTTGCCAGCCTTTCCATCTGTTCCTTCTTCCTCCTTTTCCTTGCGGCCCCACATAAGTTGGGCCTTTTTACCCGTATCCAAGTTTTTGGTTGGGCTTGGTATGGTACCGAGGCCCGTTGCCGTTCCTCGGCTTCATTTAAAGGGTTCTGAGAGGGGATTGGGTGGGGTGGTAGGAGGGTGTTGGTGGTGGAGGCGGGGGGCTCGATGGAGTCCCTCGTCATTGGGGTGTTTTCTGAGGTCACTGGTGGAGTGACCTCAGGGGGTGTAGCGAGTGAGTGCTCCGAGGAGCTACTCTGGGTGGTCTCTGGTCCTTGTTCAGGTCCAGAGGCAGTTCGGGAGGGGTTGGAGGGTCCTCTAGGAGTTCTCTCCGGTAGGATTGAGGGTCCCTGGTTGGTTCCCTCAGTTGCGGGTCGGGGTATTCCCTCAGTCAGCCGTCTTAGTTCTTTTTGTATTGTTTTTTTCTTCATGTTGTTCCCACGAGTAATGGGGTCTTTGATGTCGCCCCCTGCAGAAACCCTTGCAGGGGGAAGGCCTTCTCATTCTGGGAGGCGGCCTGGTATCCCAGATGACTCGCTCATGACACTTACTACCCCAAGTGCCACGCAGCCCTCGGCGCGGTCAAACCTTGGCTTTGGGGGAATGTTTTTCGACTTCCCAGTCTAGATCCGCCGTGTTCTGTCAAAATCGGGGCCACCTCGTGAAGGGTGCGGTTCTTCACCGCGCACGGACGGTCTTGGTCCATTCGACCCTGGATCAGTATGGAGTAAAGTGGAGCCAAGTCCCATCCGCCCCCTCCCGACATCATCTGCACCGGGCCGTCCCGCCACACCCATTCCAGGGAATGTGCGCGGTCAGAACTTACCCAGCAAAAATGATGTCCGACGGTGGTTATGGAGCAGTGTAGGCAAGGTGACAAAAACCCCATCTGACCCTTGACCCCCTCGATTTCCTTCTTGCCTAAAACGGTTCTCAACATGAGGAAAATACTGTTGCCGATTGGAATATCTCTGAGCATACAACTCAGCAGCATTCCTTGAATTTCTGTGACATTCTCCAAATAATGATAACATATCCACTTTTTCACTTCCAGTATACATTATTCTGGAAAAATTAAACTGAAATTCAACGAAAATCGAGAAACTTTTACTGTCTGCTTATGAATCTTATAACACTGTCATTACCTAAGTGAGTGTTGTGTTTTCCAAAGGAGACTTGATAAAAATAACTGCAAAATATTGTAACGTAAATAAACTTAACTTGGTTCTAATAATTTATTTCACACTTAATCTACAACTTAATTTATATTACTACTTCACTGTATAGCTCGATCGTATGGGCTCGTTCAGACTGTTGACTCCCTCTTGAGGGCTGTCTATTTATCTCCGATACAGCATTCTCGATGTTTCGAATTCTTCCAGTTGGCGACGGCATGTTCCAATTGTTTCCAATATTGACCGTTGCATTACGCGGCATAGCGGCTGGATGGTTCTCGAATATCTCCGGGGATGATCTCATCGTTGTCGACGGCAACACGTGAGGCGACAGGTCCGGCCTAGGTTCGTTACATTGCCCCCTTCTTGAAGACATTTCGTCCCGAAATTTCATCCTTGGAGTGTGACGATATCTGCATGACTCCCCATATCTGCACCGTGAAGTTCGATGGAAGTAACACTCCACGGTCTTCATGATCGGTCGTGGAAGAGGGTTACAGCAAACCAAAATCTTGACGCCGCTGGATCTGAATATCGCCTCCAGCATACTTCTTATGACTCTCCAGTCCAACCCATCAATACCACAGGATAATTTTGGAATTGCTAGATCCACCAGATTCTGGTCCACCATAGTATCTCTTAGTTTGGTGAGACTCTTCCAGACATCTTCATAAGACGGTTTATCTTGGGAATGCCTCTTGGTGACTAGGTAGTAGATGTTTCTCTGGCCTTTCTTCAACTGTAGCACCCCACCAACTTCTGGATACTGCTCCCGCAGTGTTTGGAGTTGACCAAATTTCTTGGAGAACACTACGGCAATGCCCCTGGACATTCGAAGATCTTCTGCCACACAGTGCGCTAGTGCGTAGTCAGCAGGCACCTCGAAAAGGTCTCGTGACTTCTCTCTAGTAACCCCATGTAGAACTTTCTGCCCGTTTGAATACAAGGACATAAACTTCTCGAACGTCATATCATCCTCCGGTGGCTTGAGGGTGCGAACTTGGTCATGGTTTCCAGCGTAAGGGGCCAACCTGTTGAAATGGACGACCCTTGGTTTCCCTCGGGGTGGCTTATGGATTCGGTACACAAGGTCGTTTATCCTTTTCACGATTTTATACGGGCCTTCCCACGAGTTCCGCAACTTTGGTGATAGTCCACGACGACGTTTGGGGTTGTACAGCCAAACCAGGTCATCAACCTTAAATCCTCCAGCGTCGGCCTTAATGTCATAGGTCTTCTTCATTTTATCGCTGGCACTCTGGATGTTCAACCGGACTCGTTCGTGGATGTCGTCCATTCTCTGCCGAAGTTTGCTGACGTAGTCCTCTCCCGCAGTGTCTTGTCCTGGCGGTATCCCAAACCTCAAGTCACAAGGCAGTCGCAGTTCTCGGCCCATTATAATACTGGCAGGAGTTTGACCGGTTGACTCGTGTACTGCGGATCGATAGGCCATCAGGAACAAATGAAGATACTGGTCCCAGTCTCTTTGATGGTCAGAGACAACCTTGGACAAGTGGCGGTTGATCGTCCTGTTCATCCGTTCCACCATTCCATCAGACTGCGGATGTTCAGCAGTAGACATATTTCTTGGAAAAGGTTGGATTCGAAATTTCTGCCTTGATCCGAGTGCAGCTCCATTGGAATACCGAATCGACATATCCATTCTTTCACCAAGACGTCGGCGACGGTGATGGCTTCCTGGTTGGGCAGGGCATAGGCTTCCGCCCACTTACTGAAGTAGTCCATTGCCACAAGGATGTATTTATTCCCGTGGTCGGATACGGGAAACGGGCCGGCGATGTCAATGGCGATTCTCTCGAACGGGCTGCCTACGTTGTACTGACGCATTGGGGCCTTGGGTCGTATTCGAGGTCCATTGCTAGCAGCGCATACAGCGCACTTTCTGCACCAGTCCTGGACGTCAGCTTGACAATTGGCCCAGTAAAACCGTTGCCTCACTTTCTGCAGGGTCTTCGTCACTCCCAGATGTCCTCCGGCGACTCCATCATGGATTTCCCGCAGCACTTCCTCTCTTCTGTTCCTGGGAACAATTATTTGGCGTCTGTCTTCCCCACCAATATCGGCCTCCAACACCCGTTTCAGGATCCCATTGTCAAGAATAAGAGAGTTCCATTGTGCCCAATAGGACTTAACAGCCGGCGAGTAACCTGCGACTTCCTGCCATGATGGTCTTCGATTGCTCTTCTTCCAGCTGACGACTAAGCCAAGGTCGGGGTCTCTCTCTTGGTCTTTCTGGATCTTGCTGTCATTCCAGTTGTCATCCATTGCCACGGTTCTACAAAGTGTTGCTTCTTTCTCTTCTGCTCGTCGGCAATGTGAGCAATCATCTGGACATGGTCTTCGCGACAAGGCATCTGCATTCTTATGGCTAGTTCCGGCTCGATGTTCGATCTCGAAATCGAATTCTTGGAGTCTCTCGATCCAACGTGCTACTTGACCCTCAGGATTTTTGAACTGTAAGAGCCATTTGAGAGCTGCATGGTCAGTTCTCAACAGGAATCTTCTTCCATACACGTACTTGTAGAAGTGTTCCACTCCCTTTACAACAGCTAACAGCTCTCGCCTGGTGACACAGTAATTGCGCTCTGGTTTGCTAAGCGTCTTGCTGAAATAACCAATGACCTTCTCCTGTCCCTCCTGGATCTGAGATAGGACAGCTCCAAGTCCCACGTTGCTGGCGTCCGTATCCAAAATGAATTTCCCTTTGGGTAGGGGATAGCTCAGTATAGGTGCGTTGATCAAAGCTCCTTTCAGCTTCCTGAATGAGTCTTGACATTCTTCGGACCACTGAAACTTTGTTTGGCCTTCCGTGAGCTTGGTCAGTGGTTTAGCGATGTTGGCGGTGCGTTGATTGCTGCTCCTTTCAGCTTCAAGGAAACTTCGAAGTTGGTGAATGTCTTTTGGGATGGGCCAATCCTTAACAGCTTTGATCTTCTGGTCATCCACTGCTACTCCTTCCCAGAGACAACGTGGCCGAGGTATCGTACTTCTTTTGGAACAGATGGCATTTCTTAGGGCTCAGCTTCAATCCCGGAGTTCCTCAGTCGCAGGAATACTTCCTCCAAGTTTTCACGTGGTCCTCAAACGATCTGCCGACCACAATTATGTCGTCGAGATACACTAGACACGTGTTCCATGAGAGTCCCTTCAGTACTGTTTCCATCAATCTTTCGAATGTGGCGGGAGCATTACAGAGCCCGAATGGCATAACGGTGAACTGCCACAATTCTGAGCCGATGGTAAAAGCAGTCTTTTCTCGATCTTCCTGAGCCAGTTCTACTTGCCAGTATCCACTCTTCAGATCAAGGGTCGAGAAAATCGTGGAACCAGCCAACGTGTCTAGGGTGTCATCTATTCTCGGGAGAGGGTAACTGTCCTTCTTCGTGACATTGTTAAGTTGGCGATAGTCTACACAAAAGCGTGTCGATCCATCCTTTTTCTTCACCAGTACGACTGGAGAGGACCAGGGACTGTCAGATGGTTCGATAACTCCTTCTTTTCCCATATCGCTGACTATTTTGTCAGCCTCTTCCTTCTTGGCAAGAGGAAGTCTTCTTGCTGATTGCCGGATCGGTCGGGCACCCCCAGTATCAATCTTGTGCTGGACCACATTAGTTCGACCCCCTTTTCCTTGTCCGGTATCGAAGATGTCTTGGTACTTTTTGACTAAATCTCCTAGTTTGGGCTGTTGAGCTGGTTTTATGTCTTTGGAAGAGATGGCAACTAATTTTTCTAGTTCTGTGGGCAAGTTGTTGGGTTGGCTAATCGTACCTCGTACGCTCCGGATCACAGATGAAACTGACGAGCAGTGCCCCAAAATTGTTCCTTTCTTCAAGGTCACTGGGAAATAATTGACATTCATGACCCTTACCGGCACAAATTTGTCAGCACGCAACAAGGTCTTCCCTAGTGCAATCCCTCGTCCAATTTTCTCATCATGAAGTTTGGGCTCGAACATCACCACGTCTCCACCGCTCGCACTCCCGTCCAGGCGAGCCTCCAGAATGGTTTCAGCCCTCTCAGGTACGCTTACATCTTCAGCCAACAGCACACGGATCAACTCCTCACTTCTCCCATGAAGCACCAGCTCTTCTCCGTTGACACGTAGGACGCCGTCTTTGAAATCCAATTCAAACCCTCTGGAATTCATGATGTCCATTCCGATGATTGCATCGTCTTCGATGTCCGCTACAAGTGCCTGATGTTTCACTTTAGTGCTGCCCAAAATTATTTCAATCGGTAGCTCGCCATATACAGTAGCTGGCTCCCCTGTTGCTGTGCGTAGCTTCCAAGTTGTCGGTTCAATCCGTTCCGGTGTTCTGGCAAAGGAAGGCCCGAGGATTGTCCTAGTCGCACCTGCATCTAGCAGCATGGTGCAAGGCTCGTTATTGATGAGACCGTCTACGAAGACACCGTTGAAGGATAACGACATATGCGTTGTTAACCAGGGCTTGCCGGACACATGCCGACGATTGCCCCTTCTCGTCGACCTTCTTTAGTTTTCCTGCATCGGAGTCGATGAATGTTGGACATTTGCTACGCACATGTCCAATTCTGCCACAATTCCGGCATCTTATCTGTCTTTTCTCAGGCAACACTTCCTTCATCACTTTTCTTATGGTAGCTTCCAAGTCAGCATGCTCCTGTGAGTCTTCTTCAATACTTCGGACTTTACTTTGGTTTTTGCAGGATTGCTTTGCTGCCTCAAATTCCAAAGCGCGTGCCAGTGCGTCTACGAGATGTGTTGGACGAGCTAGTGTCAACGCTTGTCTGGTTTCTTGGTCACGGAGTCCATCCAAGAATGCTTGAACCGCTAGTCGCTCCATTACATTTTCTGGTGTGGCTGGATATGCGAGACGAACCAAGCGTGCAATGTCAGTTTCGAATTCTTGTAAGGATTCGCCCGATTTTTGGCAGCGATTTTTCAGCTGGGAGTGGTATACGTGTTCCAAATGGGCGTGGCCATATCGTAATTCTAGATGTTTAATCAGCTGATCATAGTCCTCCTGTTCTTGGGCGGTGAGAGTTTGTAGAATATTTGTCGCTTCTCCACGTAATGCAAGTGTCAGTGCTACAGCTCTTTCCCCTGCATTCCATCCGTTTGCTTTGGCCGCTGCTTCAAACTGCCGGCGGTAATTTGCCCATGGAGTTTTTCCGTCGAACTGAGGCGGCTTCATGGAAAGCTTCCCTATTTCTGAAATGACCTTGACATCTTTTATACCCTCTTGAACTTTATCCACGTTCAAACTCAAGTCCAGCATTGCATTTTCGTTAACCATCTCTGTGGAGGACGCCTATTAATTTGTTTTTCCAGCTTACTGATCGTTTCCTTTATTTTGTCCATTTCTGCCTCGATTCGTCTTTGATTCCATCGCTGATTATTTCCTTCTCTTGTCCATCTCTGCCTCGACCCCATCTTTGATTTTATCTACCTCCGTGTTCATTTGCTCCCTAATTTTATCTATCTCTGTCTCAACGGTTCCCATTCTTTCTTCTAGGAAATTAGCCACACCACACAATTCTTTTTTTAGGCCTTCTGTGTTTTCCAGGAACTTCTCTTCCAGGCTTCTTGAATTTTCTAGAAGCTTCTCTTCCAGATTTCTAGAATTTTCTTCCAGGCTTCTTGAATTTTCTAGAAGCTTCTCTTCCAGATTTCTAGAATTTTCTTGAAGCTTCTCTTCCAGATTTCTAGAAAGCTTCTCTTCCAGATTTCTAGAATTTTGTTGCAGTTCTTCTTTCACGGATTTAGTAGTTTCTTCGAGTTTATTCATTACCAAACTTAAATCACCTCCGGGAACTTCGAATAAAAATGTTTCGGGGTCCTCACCTTCTTGTATAAGTCCTTCTGCAAGTCTTTCCTGGAGTACTTGCTTTTTACCTGTTGTTTCCAGTTCCCTTTCCTCCAATTCCTGTTTCAATTCCGCTACCTTCAAATCCGCAAGGCGCACTTTTCTTGAACACATTTTGTCTTTGACGAGGTATCAGTCTGTTTTACACGAAAAGTTATCAGTTTGTTAAAAATTCACTTCGCGAATTCTTTTCCACGGGCCACCAGTCTATTGTCTGTTTCACGCGAAGAGTGTATCAGTTTATATTCCACGCACAATTGTCCACTTCGCGAAAACCGGGCCACTGTCTATTTTCTGTTTCACGCGAACAGTGTATCAGTTTATATTCCCACGCACAATTGTCCACTTCGCGAAAACCGGGCCACTGTCTATTTTGGGCGTACAAAAAGGTCTATCAATTTATTTTTCTGACTATCCACTCCACGATCACTTGTTTATTTTCAAAATCTCACTTCCGACACCAATTGTAACGTAAATAAACTTAACTTGGTTCTAATAATTTATTTCACACTTAATCTACAACTTAATTTATATTACTACTTCACTGTATAGCTCGATCGTATGGGCTCGTTCAGACTGTTGACTCCCTCTTGAGGGCTGTCTATTTATCTCCGATACAGCATTCTCGATGTTTCGAATTCTTCCAGTTGGCGACGGCATGTTCCAATTGTTTCCAATATTGACCGTTGCATTACGCGGCATAGCGGCTGGATGGTTCTCGAATATCTCCGGGGATGATCTCATCGTTGTCGACGGCAACACGTGAGACGACAGGTCCGGCCTAGGTTCGTTACAATATCATGCATCATGGCTATCCATGGCACACTCGACAAAAGTAAATAAATCATCTAGTATTTTCCGTAGTGATATTTAATTTATGTTCTTATTTTTAATCCAATAGCAAATAAAGTAGTATCGTTAGATTCGTCAAAAAATCCATTTTACGGAATATGCTTTTAAAAAAATGGTCGTTATTTGAAAAATAATAGTTAGACACGGAAATGTAATTTTGCCAACTTGTCTATCATACTAGTCACTGAAACTTTGCGATTGTAATTTTCTGATATCACCTGAGGTCCTCAGATTTGTTTACGTCTGATCATGGCCACCTAAATGCAATATTAAAAGTGACCCTAATATAATTAAGTGGGCGTAAGAACTTTTTAATATGTCACATTCTGATCCAGAATTGTCCCCGAAATCCATGAATGTTTCAATATACAGAGTGAAACTGGAAGTGACCAGAAAATGAAAAATATGCGGAAACTCTCTTCTTCACCCACCATTCACCTAAACCAAATCTTATTTTGATACACCTAATATTCTAGTAGTTATGACTTCTCTAATGGATTCGTATTTCAAAACATGGAAGAGAATGATCAGGCATCGAAAAAATACAATTTGTAATCTTGTCTCTGGGACATAGATCGAAAGAAATGAAAAAATATTGAAATGAATTCCCGTCAATATGAAAAAAGACAAATTATCGGCCAATTTGTAAGCTATCTTTTGTTGGATATTCAAGAAAATCACTTGTACAGTGTTATTTCATTTTTATTCAACAACACGGTGTTTTTTTCAGGTATTCATTGATTGAAAATATGTTTATTCTAGCGCGGATGGTGAACTATGATTTTATCGTGGGTAATAACATATAGGCTAGGGGTTTTATCGCTCAAAAATTTTTGAGATTTTCGAGAAATCATTTTGCCAGGAAATTTTACTAAGGGCTATATGTGGTCTTATTATCTGATTATCAGGCCGCAAATTGCACAAGTTGAATTCCCGAAATGCAAAATGCTTGACGAAAAATTTAAAAAAATTTGCGATAAAATCCTTTAGTACGTATGATATTTGATAAGAATATTTCCCGGATCACATTCTAAACTGGATAAAATTACCAGAGTTCACGTTATATTTGTATTTGTAACGGGAAAATTACAACAATTCTTCTCGTTCCAAAATTGATGAGATCGTTTCACAGATTCATTCATTTACAATGATCATTCACTGCTCGTGTACTCGCCCAAAAACCTAAAAAAAATATGATTTTTTCACTATCAAATATGTTCGAATCTGAAACCGATTAAAAAAAAAGCTCCTGGATATGGATTTGAACACGAGCCTGCCGGGTGAGAGACTAACGGCTTTCAATTATTCATTGCCTTATTTGAAAATCTGAGGTTTTCAACATGATGAAAAAGATATATTTCAATGAATATATGAAATCACTGTAATAGTGAGTTGGGAATCCCTTATTTGATCAATTTTGCTTTTTCTGTTTTCCTATATAGGAATTGAATTGACATATAATTCGAATTTTCAACCAGTTATATGTCAATTCTACCCACTCAAGGATCATTCATTTCAAAACTAATGATATATCGAATAAGATAGACACGATTCGCGATTTCTGCAGAAATAATCTGTTCACCGCATCTATCATAGCTTCAATTTCTTCATCTTCTGGAAAAGCATCTTCATCACTATTTTCCTTTTCTGAATTGAAATCGCACATTTCTTTGGATAATTTCAATCGATGGTTATTAAGTCGCCTTGCTATAAATGAAACCCATAACAACCGTTACCGATCAAGCCAATCTGACTTCTAATAATAATCAAACTGCTGTTTATCATTTTTGTTGAATATTTCCGCTCAAAAATGAAATAGAATACTACACATGACAGTAAAAAGTCTCTTCCTGCTCGTGGAATTAATCCACTTCCTCCTTCGTCGCTTGTGGATCAACATTTTCCACTCACAGATAAAGCATATTTTCACCGTCTCATATAACAATTAACTATCACAATACTGCATATATTCGGAGTTCCATGAATTCTCAAAGCCATGTTGATGATGTTTACACTGAATTTAGCTTGCTAATATACGGCGCTCCGATCAAGCAGAATACATGAGTAACAAATATACCTGGGGGCTACATGTATTCACAATATTATGAATTCAATTCGATCCGTTGTTGTGAAATCGTATTCCAAGAAGTTATAAAATCACAAGAGCTTGATTTCAGTTTTGGATCGTTATATTTATGTCATGATAATACTGAAAATACTATTCAGGTATGAGTTGTAAGTTGTAATCATTAGAATTATGTTGGTATGTTCGTGTTCACTTCATAAGAAACATGTTGGAATTCCAATATATAGGGTAAAACACCTACTTATTGGCACCTTAAGCACAAGGTTTCCAAAGAATATGTTCTATTATTTCTTCAAAAACTGTTTTATCATTATCAATTAAAAGGGGAATAACAATAATGGGTGCTTTGTATTTCGCAGTTAACACAAAATTTTTTCAAAAAATTCATAATCCTACATTTTACTAGTCATTGGCATCTCTTGGCCATTTATTGGCACCGCTTATAATCCAATAATTGGCACCATAGGAATGTGTTTCACGTACCCAGGTATGAAAGTAGGTAACTATTAGGTAGGAAAATATTGCTTATAAATGCCGAGTAGGTAAGTACCTACTTTGAAGTATTATGAACACAGTGTATATTTTCTTTTCATAACAAACTCGGTCTCGGTCTCGGTCTATGAACTTGAAAAATAATAGATTTTTCTTAGAAATTATGTACCTATGAAACAGTCTTGATATAGGAACACAGCAACACATGAAATATTCGAAATACATAACCTTGATATGAAATACTTGACTAAAAAATAAGAATAAGGTTTGAGTAATTATGTTTTTCAACATGCAACTTGCACATGTTAAGAATTGCCTACGAATATATTTCGCTCTCAAGCATGTTACATGATAAGTTCGATTGCATTTTAGGCATTTCGTACCTATTCGTTGTACGTATGTTTCGTGAGCACATGAAACAAATTCCTTTATCCACATTTCTGTTTTTTCGGGCAGAATCGTTTTTTCTATAGTAGTCTCAGGTTGGGATACATGTCTCACATGGCTCTTGGATGGTCTATTAGTCTCCCTCTTGGTATCCTGAGTAACGTCTTGATTTGTGGAGTTGATCATAGTGGTTGGGCATTTTCTTTCTCTGTCATTTTTGAAAGCCTTTTGTTCTTGTTCTCTTCTTTTTCCGTTTTTAGGGCAGTTTCTTCCTCTGTCATTTTTAAAAGCCGTTTCTTCCCGTTCTATTTTTTTTGTTTCATTTATCTTTTTTCGCCTTCCCTTTTCTTCCATCATTTTTCTGTGAGTAGAAGATGGTACGACAAACGGTGCTCTTTCTGTGTTTTGCAGTCCTTTCCTCTCTGGAGTCTTCGGATTAATGAGGAAATCTTTCATTTTTACTGGGCTGTGATGTTCCTCATCAACTATTTGTGGCAAGTCGGATCATTTTGGTTCAGTATTATTCCTTTGCATTGTGGACCCCATACTTCGCTGTCAGCTTTGTTATCGTGTTCATCTCTCTGAATGTCCCTTTGCATGAGCATTGTATTTTGGTCATTTATTTGTGCTTCTTCTAGTTGCTGCTGCCCATCTTCTGTCGTTTTTGGTATGGCTGATTGAAGAACAATATTTTGGTGAACGAGAATGTCAGCTTTGTCATCGGGTTCATCTCTCTGAATGTCTCTCTCCACGAGCATTGCATTTGGGTCATCTACTTGTGTTTCTTCAAGTTTTGAATAGATGCGACTTGATGAAAATCCATAATTGAAGTAAACTAACAATACTCCAATATGATTCTCACAAAAATTGGGTAAACAAAACCCACGACACGTGTTTTGCTATACTATAGCTTTGTGAAGTGGAAACTTTGTTTCCACTTTCTCGCCTCCGCAGATCATGGTCCCCACACAAAAATGCCATCGGTTTGAAATGTCTTCATAGATTCATATATATATATATTTATATATATACATCTTGCCTACAATACTGCGTCCTTTCAGGAAGCGTACGTTACTGCGTCCACCAGAAATACGCTATCTAGGTCAATTCTGATAGAGTATACTGGTTCTACACAAAAAATCCTACTCAAAGCTGGTTCCAGATTATCAAAAACTTCAAAAATATAAAAATGTATTCCTATATAATATTGCGTCCTTTCACCATCATATCATTATCACGTCCGGTGAATAATTTGTTATCATATTTAGTATGATACTGCGTCCAATTTGCATTATATCTTTCATACTCAGCACGATACGGCATCCAGCGCTGTTGCCATGTTTTATTACACATTTTTATTTCTCGCTTCAGTCATATGCTGTCATTCTTACCGGTTCAAAATGTGTAATCCATTTTTGGAACACTTGCCGACATCCGATTGAGCTGAAATTCAGCAGGTGATCCTAATTCCGGTGACAATGCATTATAAGATTTTGGTTGGAAAAAAAAACAAAATGACGTTTCGAAGATGACGGACAAGTTTTGTGATCATTGTATGATTCGATTCAAAATTGGTATGTGGGGGTTTTCAGGAACGGAGGATGTGAAATTTCTGTCAAAAGAAAAAAATTCAAGATGGCGGACAAGTTTTGTAATTATGGTTCGATTCGATACAAAAATTGGTATGTGAGGGTTTTCGGGGTTGGAGATTATGAATTTTTTGTCGAAATTCATGAATTCAAGATGGCGGCTCCAAAATGGTGAAGGAGTTTTGTGATTATGGTCCGATCCTATTAAATATTTGTGTGTGGAGGTTTTCGGAGTCGAAGATTATTAATTTTTTGTCAAAATTCATATGACAGCTCATGGAATTACTGTTAGATGAAAAAACAAAATGGCGCTTCAATATGGCGGACGAAATTCAGGTTTATGGTCCAATTCGATTGAAATTGGTATGTGGGAGTTTTCATGGTCGAAGATTAGGAATGTTTCTTCAAAATTTATAAAATCAAAATGGCGGCTCCAAGATGGCCGATAATCTCTGTGTTTATGGTCCGATTCTATTCAAAATTGGTATGTGGGGGTTTTTGGGGTCGGAGATTGGGGATTTTTTATCAACAAACCCAAGATGGCGGGCGAGTTTTGTGATTATGGCCCGATTCGATTCAAAATTGGTATGTCGGCACGACTGGATGTCGGCCCGATTCGATTCAAAATTGGTATGTCGGGGTTTTTGGGGTCGGAGATTACGAATTTAGTCGAAGATTATTGATTTTCAGTTGAAATTCATAAATTGAAGATGGCAACTCCAAGATGGCGAATGAGTTAATCTCTAGATAGTCTTCAAATTGAAGGACTAGATAGCTCAGAACTTACAGGAAAGAAAGGCCTCATAATAACAATGCTTAAACAAAAATGCATTGTTTAGGGAGTACGTATGGAATTGAATCTCTTAGTCACGGAATAACCTACGTCTCACATCCAAAACAATTATTTTCTACTTTTTAGTGCATTTGAATAAAAGCTTGTCATCAAAGAGGTTTTTCATTATTCATTTTATTTCTGTAATGAGTTATGGAAAAATCCTCAAAAAAAGGAAATACTTCTGAAGTGATAAATAAAATTATTCCTCATCGTAATCCTAAAGTTACTTTTATAGTATGTAAACTCTTAATATGTTCTTTCTCGAACAATATCTCGTCATCCTTGATATATAATTAGTATAATAGTAAATAATCCTAATAATAATAAATTGTGGTTATAAAAATGAAATAATTTGATTAATCCTATTATTGTAATTAATCAGTTTTGTTCCCTAAAAGTATTTTCTGATGTCTCCAAATGATAAGCCCATTAGGTGATGTCTTCCTTCACTTCCATTATATGTATAACTACACATGAAAAATATCATAATTGCTGGGGACCAGTCATGAATGATATGATAATAAAAGATGGTGTTTCATTACAGAAACAAAAATATGACAGATACAACACGAATACACATCTTAGATACCAACACACTATGAAATTTCCAGAGTTCTTTGAATTATTTGAAATTTACTACTCGAAAACTATTGAATATTGGAAAAATGTAGAAAATGATATAATTATCCAACGTTTCATAAAATGTACAGAGAACTGGGTTTTGGAATCGTTTATGTTGTCATTATATATTTGTTTTTTTTGTGCTCTTTCAGGTAGATGATACAAATTTTCCTCATCTCATCACTAACCTGTTATGGTAATACTAATCGAGAGAATCAAACTATAGTTAATGTGACGTGCTTCTCTTCGGAAAATTAATCCCTTGCTAATCAAAATTTATCTATTCGATTTTCCATAAAATCAACTGAGGAAGAAGTGTGGGGCCTAGGTCCGCCATGTCATGCCAGGTCCGCCCGACAGGGGGTAATACTTGTGACGATCGCAGACGTAGCTGGGTAAAGTCCATGTCCCCTCTCAGTTAACATGGTAGCATACCTAGTAGCTTTCGAAAGAAAGTAAGCGGCGGATATGGTTGATGCGAGAGAAATCTTGCTGATATTGGAATTCTCCATAGGCTTGCCATTGCCTCGCCCCAAGGTGTTGGACTCTGGTGATAGATAGTTGACCAATGAAAAACATACCGTATTCGGTAGAGACGGGGAAGTCCTTTATCTATGGGCACTGATGATTGTATTCCTTGCTGACTTGGCAAGAAGCGGCGCATTTACTCGCTTAGGTACTGACATCCCAGAGCCAGTAGCCTCATCAGGCGGACCCCCGTGGCTGAAATGATTCGGTAGCAGGATAACCTAGCGCGTTGATCCAGCGTATCCGGAATCCCATAGTGTGGGGTAGGGTGAGGTACTCACCAGCTTGCTGTTGTACATATTGGTGCTACTGCCACAGCAGCAGTAGTGTATTCGTGACAATGAATACAGACAAGATTTGGGAAGGAAAAAATGATTGAGCTAACAGAAATAGTACGCTGTATATATGAATGAATTGATAATTTCCTAAAGATTCGTAAGTGAATACATTTCGAAAGAGTAGATCATAGGGGGGGTTGATATGGCTCTTCAGCTCCTCCGCACCTCGACCTGTGAGATCTTTTGTATATTACCCTTCACCTATTCAGGACCCGGGATCCCGAAACTCCCTGCAAAGCGTATCAGTTTCCTGGGAGCTAAGTTCCTGGTGTATAAGGGCGTTAGTAAAACTCCTTCGAAGAACTCAAGCCTTTTGCAAAACAGCACTTGGTAGTCGAAAAGGAGGAGTTCTGCAGTTTCAGCGAAATTCTCGCAGTAACGGCACAGTTTACTGTCTGATCTTTTCATTTTTTTGAGGTGATACCTCAGAGGACAATATCCGGTGAGCAGTACCAGTTTCAATTCTTGCTCGTCCAACTCGAGAAGCTGTTCAGCTTTCTTTGGCGATGAGCTCGGAAGCTGTTTCGCTTGTCTTTGCCCTGGAACATTATTCCAGTGGGTTTCAATTTTGTCAGCTTCATAGCGCAGAAACTCTTTCTTGATGTGGGCTTTGAAAATATCACAGAAGGGTTCTGGGCCAGAAAATTGGGTATTTGCCCCTTCCAAGGCTGTTCGCTTCCGCATTGCCTTTGATTTATTTGCACCCACATCAGAGTAACCTGATTATTCGTAGCCAGTTGTCTTAGGAAGAGTTTGTAGTCCCAAGTCAGTCTAGACTCACAAATGTGTGACTTCAGAGCTTTCAGTGCTGCTTTTTGAAGGAGTAAAACAGAAATAAATTCTCTGGAATCTTCAGGATACAACAAAATATCACGATTCCCAAATGGATGAACTTGTTTCAGATAGTCATCTGAAAAATAAGGAATAAAATATCCATATTAGTCAGTTTCAGAATATATTCACATTTTTGCAGAATATGTATTTTGTACAAATACCTTTATCTTTGCTCAGTCTTTGTTTTTTAATAATTGTGAGTATTTCACCTTCGATTCTCCACATTCATATCTCTTCGAGGGAAATATTTTATTTCTATATGTTTTCGAAAATATGCTGTTACAATTTTTTTCTGATCTGCTGTCCATTCCACCAATGTCCTCTTCATTCCTCTCTCAATGTTTTTTTTTTCATTTTTGTTTTTCTAACCTATTTCACACCTTCGATCTTATTATTTCCCAAGGAGTATTCTCTCATTCCTCCTCACAAAACTAACAGTGAGTAATATTCTCTTTTTTGTTGATGGAACCTTATGAGGTAATCAAAAAAATATATTCCACAATGAAAAAGGGGGAATTTTTGTGGCATAGAGGACAAATTATTAAATTAAAGAAAAAAAAAGCAACCTTAAGTGGGAGTCGAACCCACGACCTTATGATTTCTAGCCATACGCTCTACCATCTGAGCTATTCGAGGACATAGGAATCGACACACACTCGTGAACCCTTTTCTCCCATAATTTAATATCCATGTAAGAAATGAATCGAAAATCCAAACGTACTCATCACTGGCCGTCGAGATCCATTACCTGTCACTCAACCTCATCGACATTCGAAAGTTTCAGTAGCAGATCTAAGCAGATGATATCTAACCACTGAAAAGATTTAGCCAAATATATAAGATGAAAGTGGAAATATTGTGTCCGAAATATATAATGGAAAAGGGGGAATTTTGTGGCATAGAGGACAAATTATCAATTTAAAGAAAAAAAACATCCTCAAGTGGGAGTCGAACCCACGACCTTATGATTTCTAGCCATACGCTCTACCATCTGAACTATTCGAGGACATAGGATGCTATTTTTCTTTAATTTAATAATTTGTCCTCTATGCCACAAAATTTTTCCTTCCACACACACTCGTGAACTCTATTCTTCCATAATTTAATATTCATGTGAGAAATTAATCGAAAATCAAACGTACTTATCACTGGCCGTCGAGATCCATTACCTTTCACTCAACTTCATCGTCATTGGAAAATTTCAGTAGCTGATCTAAGCAGATGATCTCTAACCACTGATAAGATTTAGCATCCTATGTCCTCGAATAGCTCAGATGGTGGAGCGTATGGCTAGAAATCATAAAATCATGGGCTCGACTCCCACTTGAGGATGCTTTTTTCTTCTTTGATTCAATAATTTGTCCTCTATGCCACAAAATTCCCCTTTTTCATTACATATTTCGGACACAATATTTCCACTTTCATATTCTACAATATTCAGTTATATTCCCGTAAGTAGATATATTCTCATTCGGATTGCTATCTCTGGAGTGGAAGGACGACTGTCAATTTCATCATTTAGTCTTCCAGTGCTTCTGAGTGTAGAAGGTAGGGTTTCGTTTTGATCCCTTGATATTGGATTCTCGTGGGTAGAAGGTAGTTTCTCATTGTGTTTGCTAGGGCTGGACGAAATATTCAAAAACTTATTGGTCGTGATTTGGAAGAATTTAAGAGCAAAGATCGAAAGGTTGTTTTTTTTACTGAAAATAAATGATGACGAAATAATAGAAGGAAAAATGTTCTTTTTCTGAGATGAGTAAGATCCAAATGAATGCGAGTGATACGGGATAAATTAAAATATGAACTTAATAAGTTGTCTATCGTCTACCGTCTGTGGCGTGAAAAGAAAGAGCGTCTGTCCAGTTAACTTTTAGAGCATGCCCGGCCTTGAATATGAACACTTTGGAAAAGTCTGCAGTCTACATAAAAAGTTAGAGTTACCACAATGCTGCAATCAGTCAACCAAACTATCGAAGAGCAATTTGTGAATTTTCACACATATGTAGAGGTTCTAAATAACTCAATTTCTGGAAGATTTATTAAAACACTTGCAATTCTCAAAAACTCATAAAAGTTATTTCTGGCGAACAAATGAGGGAAATTAATGTAATTTACTATTGCATTCATATATGATATGTTTTCCTCCTCATAAATCTTGAATTTCTGTAAAAACATATAAAAGTCAGGTAAAAAAAATTCAAAGAAGTTTACTTACTCACAAAATAAAAATGCTCCAGAACTTCGCACGTGTTCGCACATGAAGACACTGACTATAATGTATTTTTGTACATGGTTGCCAGACTGAGGACGTATCATCATGCTATAGGTGAAGGGAGTTTATGCAATGTATATTAGCATTCACGATTTAAAGCGCCCCCCAAACAGAAATTGTCTGAACTAAATGTATACTGGAACTTTCAAAGACCGTATAATAGTACGTCCTTCATTATGTTTTTCTGGTGTACATTACTCTCGCATTTGATAATGAATGTTTTCTGTTCTCATATGCCATGGGAGCTCTGGAAGCGGAGTACAATTTGCGGATATATAATTCGATGGTTCGTTCAAAATAAAGGAATTATTGTTGGAAAACAATACTGCGTCCGGTATACGGACGTTGTATCATTCAGGACGGGATAGTGTATGGTTGGAAACCCACGTACGGACGTAATATTCTACGCGGGATAAATATTTATATATATATATATATATATATATATATATATATATATAAATATATATATATATATATATATATAAATATATAATATAAATATATATATATATATATATATATGAATATAAATATATAATATAATATATATATATATATACAAAATGGAAGGAATTTAATGGACATAGCCCTCAGAGAAAAGTGCTTACCGTAGACACGTGTTTCGGGCTCTCGGCCCTCATCAGTACGGTGGAGAAGTGCAAGGATGAACAACACTTGGTAGAAAACGACAAATCAACGGAGTCAACAAACAGAAGCCAGCCGCTCATTTGTGATTTCGGTCAGCAGACCCTGAATTCCAGGGCAACAACCAACGTCACCACGGAGGCAGCTATAGCTACCTGCGTGACATCCAAGTCCAGGAATATACATATGAAAGAGAGTAATATCGAGGGGACTGTTACACACAAAATGGAAGGAATTTGATGGACATAGCCCTCAGAGAAAAGTGCTAACCGTGGACACGTGTTTGGGGCTCTCGGCCCTCATCAGTACGGTGGAGAAGTGCAAGGATGAACAACACTTGGTAGAAAACGACAAATCAACGGAGTCAACAAACAGAAGCCAGCCGCTCATTTGTGATTTCGGTCAGCAGACCCTGAATTCCAGGGCAACAACCAACGTCACCACGGAGGCAGCTATAGCTACCTGCGTGACATCCAAGTTGATTTGTCGTTTTCTACCAAGTGTTGTTCATCCTTGCACTTCTCCACCGTACTGATGAGGGCCGAGAGCCCGAAACACGTGTCTACGGTTAGCACTTTTCTCTGAGGGCTATGTCCATTAAATTCCTTCCATTTTGTGTTTAACAGTCCCCTCGATATTACTCTCTTTCATATATATATATATATATATATATATATATATATATATATATATATATATCATGTTCATATTTTCAAACAAATAATTTCTTTTAATTGTAAGTTTTACTTCCCATGCGGTAAAAACCATACTACACTTCTATTTTGCGAGAGTTTGCGAGCAGTAAACATTCCAGGTGGAGAAAGGTTTTTCAGAAATTTTAATTTTCTTATTTCAAAATCTTTTAATTTTTTCAAATCTACTATTATATTTTTCATAGTTCCAATTCAAAACTGATGAAAGTTATGAGACAATGAAGTATACATTATCTCGGAAATTGACGTCCTTTTGTATTCGATTAGGTCGAGGCTGAATTGAGCCAAGTTGAATTTTGTCAGGGTATCCAGAATTGGAAAATACTAAGTTATTTCAGAAGTGAGAATTGGAATATCAGGACATTCTGCCCAATAGATCGAAGAAATGATTGAAAAAGATTATAATAATGACCCTTTCAAACGATTCTTCACCTAAAATCAGCTGAAAATATAATATAAATATTTTCTTGAAATTTCATGCGACCCAATATCAAATAATTTCAATTGACTCGAGTTGAGGAGGGAAAAATGTTAGGGAGATGCCATATTAATTGAAATTGTGTTTCGCGAATTTCTTGCATAGAATTAGGCGGGGCCAGCTGGAAAAGTGGATTTCAGAATGTATTGATTCTGAACTTGTCATCAAAAAAGCTAACGACTCATGACTCAGTAAAATTGGAGCATTCTCTTAGGAAACCCAAGAGCATATCTATTCCTAATTTGTTTGAAAATATAGGCGTTCATAACATCAGATACGGAATCATCTGCGACTCAAAGATGAACTTCTGTTACTTTCTTCCATCGTTCAAGATAAGATAAGATGTATTCATGTTGAGAGGGGAAACATTCTCAGTTGTTAATTGAAAGAAGATTTTCCTGTAGATTGAAGAATCCACGATCAAAATGAACAGAATGTTTCTATTCAAAATTTAACTGAGAATGTTTCTCCTTTCGAAATTCCTATTTCTGTATAAACTTCAAACCCTTCATTCAAAAGTTGGAGGATTCAAATCTTTCGAAATGCTTCCTAATATCTCTATATCTTCTGACTCTGAATCCAGCACACAAGGATACAGGCAGTACTCACTTGGGTTTTATTTTCAATATCATTTCGAAAAACAATAACTAATATTTATTTTGATAGTTTGACTTTGAAATCGATTAGTGTTGCAATACAGTGATGATCTGTTTGTCGGAGGTTAATAAACCCAAATCAATAATAATGTATAATACAATAATTATAGAAATTATTGATGAAAAAAGTATCTAATTGACACGGAATGATGAATCTGAAATGAAAGGAGCATACAAGGCAAACAAAAATTATTAATTCTTACGAATGGTCATTTACAGCGATTTTTTATTGGGAAAACCTTTCAAATTGTAGTTGTGGAATATAGTTCGCTGATATTAGTATGGAAATGAAATATTGTTTTTTTTATATTACAATAGCCGCCATCTTCGAATCTGTCCGAAGTAATAATGAAAAGTGTTTTTGTGCCAAATTAAGTTTCATTCGGTTGATAACTGTGGCTTCCAGTTAGTCTACAATTTTTGTCGTTATACCTCATATATATTTAAACCAATAATTCATATATATATATATATATATATACATATAGTCTAGAAATTCTTTGGGACAGCAGCAGAAAAATTGAAAATTTGCCTTTTCATTCAGATAGTCATTTGATTCTCTATCCCAGTCTAAACTCATATGGAAGCAAAGAAGAATGCCTCCCAAAATAGTTATTTATTGAGACTGGAATAGACAATCAAATGACTATCTGAATAAAAATGAAAATTTTTTATTTCAGTTTTTTTTTAATAAGGGTCCTTTCAGAATATCTATTAGATGTAGTTCAATGTCCAGCGTGGCTTTGGATGACGAAGTTGTTGTTTTCTCTTAGACATTCACAAAACATAACTTCATTTTAATCGTGGATTTTTCAATTGACAGAAAAATCTTTCCATTCAATAGTCAATAAGGAATGTTTTCCTTTTCGACTTGAATACACCACAAGAGGTTATATCGAACGATGGAAGATAGTGACTACAGTTTATCTTTCAGCCGCATATCAAACAAATCAATCATGACCGGTTTCAATGTCAGAAAAACACTAATCTCAATGTGTCTTTCCAAAAGAAATGTTTCCAACATTTTTCCATCTTTTCGAAGTGAGAATGCTTCTAGAAAATGTTTTTTCCATTTGTTCCGGTCTTTCTGATGATCGTGGAGGCGTGAAATAGATTTTCGTTGACAAAAATGTATTGAAGACCCAGTGAATGATATGCCTCTTTTGCGATATTGTTACGAATGATTTTTGGTGAGTACTCTCTTTTGAAAAACATTCTTCCTTGCCTCAGTCATCTATATAAGTCCCTAATTAAGACTGGAGTAGAAAATCAAATAACTATCTGAATAAAAATGGACATTTTCAATTTAAGATTTCTTGTTTTGAATTGGGGTCCTTCCAGAATATCTATCAGAGGTAGTTCAATGGCCAGCGTGGCTCAAGCCAAGAAAGTAGTTGGTTTCTGTTGGACATTCACAAAAAATATCTTCATTTTCATCGTGGATTCTTCAATTCACAGAAAAATATTTCTA
This sequence comes from Gonioctena quinquepunctata, assembly GCA_018342105.1. NCBI lineage: Eukaryota > Metazoa > Arthropoda > Insecta > Coleoptera > Chrysomelidae > Gonioctena > Gonioctena quinquepunctata. The sequence goes on along the minus strand of JAFIRS010006178.1, from coordinate 13,682 downwards.
TTCAATATTCAATTGAGATTGTTTCCCTTTTCAACATGAATACGACACAATGCCGATGGAAGATAGTGACTTAAGTTTATTTTACAGTCGCAGATTATTCCACATCTGATTTTATTTTCGAACGAATCATCCTACCATACCCCATGGCAGGTTTTGGTGTCAAAAAAACACTAGTTTCAAAGTGCCTCTTCAAAAGAAATATTTTCTATCTTTGCAAAGTGATATTGCTTCTAGAAAATGTGTTTCCCAATTCTTTCGGTCTTGCTGATGATCGTGGAAGCGTGAAATAGATTTTCGTCACAAAAATGTATTAAAGACCCAGTGAATGCGATGGCGCTCTTGCGTCATTGTTACAAATGTTTTCTGGTGAGTACTCTCTTTTGAAAGAAATTCTTCTTTGTCTCATTCATCTATATGAGTTCCTTATTGAGACTGGAATAGAAAATCAAATAACTATCTGAATAAGAATGAAAATTTTCGATTTCAGATTTTTTCTTTTAAGTTAGGGTCCTTTCAGAATATCTATCAGATATCGTTCAATGTCCAGCGTGGCTGAAGTCGGGCAAATAGTTGTTTTCTGTTAGACATCCACAAAAAATACCTTCATTTTCATCGTGGATTTTTCAATTCACAGAAAAAAATTTATATTCAATTATCAATCGAGAATGTTTCCCTTTTCAACATCAATACCTCATTTTGAACGATGAAAGATAGTGACTAAAGTTCATCTAACAGTTGCAGATTATTTCACATTCGATTTTATGATCATCCCTTTCATATTCTCAAACAAATCAATATATCATACCCCAAAACAGGTTTTCATGTCAGAAAACACTGATTTCAATGTGTCTCTCCAAAAGAAATGTTTCCAACTTTTTTCCTTCTTTGAAAGTGTTATTGCTTCCAGAAAATATGTTTCCCATTTTTTCCGGTCTCTCCGATGATCGTGGAAGCGTGAAATAGATTTTCGTCGACAAAAATGTAATGAAGACGTAGTCAATGTGATGTATCTCTCGCATCATTGTTAAAAATGATTTCTGGTGAGAACTCTCATTTGGAAAACATTCTTCTCTGCCTCATTCATCTATAATTCGGACTGGAATAGAAAATCAAATAACTTTCTGAATAAAAATGTTCAATTTTGGATTTTTTTTTAGTTAGGTTCCTTTTAGAATGTCTTTCAGATGTGGTTCAATGTCCAGCGTGGCTTAAGCCCGGAAAGTAGTTGTTTCCTGTTGGACATCCACAAAAAATAACTTCATTTTTATCGTGGATTTTCAATTCACGGAAAAATTATTTCTATTCAATATTCAATTGAGAATTTTTTCTGTTTCAACATGAATACCCCACAAGAGGTTATCTCGAACGATGGAAGATAGTGACTAGAGCTTATCTTCCAGTCGCGGATTATTCCACATCCGATTTTATGAACATTCCGTTCTTATTTTCAAACAAATCAATCTACTCTACCCCATGACAGGTTTTAATGTCAGAAAAACACTAATTTCAAAGTGTCCCTTCAAAAGAAATGTTCCCAACTCTTTTCCGTTCTTGAGAAGTATTATTGCCACAAGAAAATGAGTTTTCTATTTCTTCCGGTCTTTCCGATGACCGTGAAAGCGTGAAATAGATTTTCGTCGACAAAAATGTATTGAAGACCCAGTGAATGCGATGCCTCTCTTGCATTATTGTTACAAATGATTTCTGGTGAGTACTCTCTTTTGGAAAACATTTTTCTCCGACTCATCTATATGAGTTTGTAATTGGGACTGGAATAGAAAATCGAATAACTTCACGATAAATTCACAAAAAAAAACTTCATTTTTATCGTTGATTTTTCAATTCACGGAAAAATATTTCTATTCAATTTTCAATGTTTCAATGAGAATGTTTTCCGTTTCAACATGAATACCCCACAAGAGGTTATCTTGAACGATGGAAGATAGTGACTGAAGTTCATTTCCCAGTCGCAGATGATTCCACTTCTGATTTTATGAACATCCCATTCATATTTTCAAACAAATCAATATATTATACCCCATGACAGGTTTTAATGTCTGAAAAAACCTAATTTCAAAGTGTCTCCCAAAAATAAATGTCTCTGAATTTTTTCCATCTTTGCAGAGTGAGATTGCTTCTAGGAAATGTGTTTCTAATTTTTCCCGTTCATTCTGATGATCGTGGAAGGGTGAAAGAGATTTTCGTCGACAAAAATGTATTGAAGACCTAGTGAGAGGCATCGCATTCTTGCGTCATTGTAAGAAATGTTTCTTGTGGGTACTCTCTTTTGGAAAACTTTCTTCTTTGCCTCATTCATCTACATGAGTTCTTTATTGGGGCTGGAATAGAAAATCGAATGACTATCTGAATAAAAATGCAAATTTCCACTTTCAGATTTTTTTTTTTTGAGTTGGGTCCTTTCAGAATATCTATCAGATGTAGTTTAATGTCCAGGGTTTAGGGTCTTTCAGAATATTATCAGATGTAGTTAATGTCCAGCGTGGCTTTGCGGGAATAGTTTTTTCTGTAGACATAAAAAAGTTATAAATATATCTTGTGAATGTCAGCTTGGTTTTGCAAACCAAATATTTTTTTGTAAGATAATATATAGGATTTTTCAATTCACAGAAAATTATTTCTATTCAATTGAGTATGTTTCCATTCCCAACATGAATACCCCACAAGAGGTTATTTTGAACGATGGAACATAGTGACTTAAGTTTATCATTCAGTCGCAGATTATTCCACATCTGATTTTATGAACATTCTGTTCATATTTCATACCCCATGACAGGTTTTGATGTCAGATAATCAATAATTTCAAAGTGTCGCTCAAAAGGAATGTATTAAACTTTTTTCCATCTTTGCAACGAGAGATTGCTCCTGGAAAATGTGTTTTTTCATTTCTTCCGGTCTTCCTGAAGATTGTGGAAGAGTGAAATAGATTCTCATCGACAGAAATGTATTGAAGACCTAGTGAATGCGATGCCTCTCTTGCGTCATTGTCACAAATGATTTCTGGTGAGTACTTTCTTTTGGAAAACATTTTCTTTGCCGCATTCATCTATATGAGTTCCTAATTGAGACCGGAATAGAAAATCTAATAACTATTGGAATAAAAATGCAAATTTTCAATTTCAGATTTATTTTTTGAGACTTCAATGTCCAGCGTGGATTCAGCCGGAAAAGTAGTTGTTTTCTGTTAGACATTCACAAAAATAACTTCGATTCATAATTTTTTTTCCAATTCCCAAAAAAAATTCTATTCAATAATCAATTGAGAATATTTTCCTTATCGGAAAGAATTTAATTCTAGAAAAAAAATTATCCAAATGAAATAAATAATGAAAAATTCAGGGCTAGTTTTGTACAAATAGGTGATTAACCAATTCATATATTTTTGTTTTCAATAAGAATATAACCTTATAAAATACCCCACCAAATATTACCAGTTGTAACAATGGGAAATAATCTTTACTGACCATTTCTTTGTTTTATATAAGACTAATATTTGAGCTCCCTATATGAAAAGGCAGTTGAATCATCGCAATGAGTTGACTGTATAGTCTTCAATTAGAATTAACACTAGGAATACTTGGTAGGGAAGAAGTAATTATAGGTGTTTGTGGAACGAAATCTCTGTGGGAGATTTGGAAAGCTATAAATTCGTGCATTTTGATATTCATCATCATTTTTGTCGGAAATTCGATTCAATCAAAGTCAGTAGAGTCAGATAAGTATATATGTAATAGTCTTTTATGGTTTCGGGTAATTTCCAGTCTTCAGACTAATTTCAATATGTACATTATATTCAAACTCTCACTGCAGAGTTTTCAGTTCAGATATCCAAAGTAATTCAGTGATGAAAAATCACAAGTAAACTCGTACTGACAGAAACAAAATTCGACTATACACACGATGTCTAGTCAATGGAAATAATAAAACTTCGAGCAAATCGACTTTTATCATCATAAATCAACAATGGCAACATTTCCAATAAATATAATATGAAAATCACTATTAGTGCAGAATATGAAAAAATAATTATATATTAAGATTGATAAAAATAAATAGATTTTCTTTCAAATACATGGAGCTGAATCGCTCCTTCGTGTGTGTGTCCATATGCAGAAAGTTATTCAGGGTATGCCACATTTCCTCTCTCATTTATTGTTTGTGACAATTGGTGTTTTCATTGAGCATTGATAATCATCCTTCTATACATTCCATGATTTATAAAGTGACCGTTTGATTTCATATTTACTTTGTTTTGATTATTTGGGTGATGTTATTATTACAGTTTATTTTGCCATCTCAATTACAATGATGATTGTTTGCAAACACTTCTTGTGTTAAGTGAATTATAAATTTTTCCATACTTTCGAATTGATTACACTGATAATGATAAAGATAAAATGGTTTATTTGATTATTATGATTCTGAGTGACTATGTGCTACCATTGCTAATGAAATTATTACATGAAAATAATTGAGCTATTACTGAGTATTGTCTATGAAATGATATTGACTATTGAATGTGTCTGATTATTATTATTTTGCATATATCCACTGGCAAAAATCATTTTTATAAGATTTAATTTCATTATGAGTTTATGGAATTTGCACTTTGAATATTCATTTGATTCAATTATATTTTCACCAACATTCCATCAGTATTTTTCCTTTGATTGAATCGTACCTGCACAAATCATATACTGAGGGGTTTAATTGAGTAGACCTTCGGTCAAGCTAGTTTGAAGGCTATAAGCTATACGGCACTCCATATAGAACCTCTAGGACCTTTGAAAAAATACACTTCTGTACTGTGGGGTGCAAATAACTACAGTTCAGCATTTACTAGAGGGAATAAATAAATGGGATAATTTCATTATAGTTTGACATCATCAAAGTGTACATGAAGAGACCATGGGATTCGGGTTTTCTAAGGTGTGCTTTGAAAGTTATACAAGGGTTTGCCAATTGGACAGTCAGTTGTACGGTTTCAATTCTACAACTGTCTCAGGTCGTAACATTTCGCGTCAGGCGTGGTGTAGTTTTATTTTTGATTCTATAACAGGCCAATGGCGTAACATTTGACTGTAGGTGTGGGTTTTTTTATTCTATCCCTAGAGTCAGGTTATAATATTTGGTGCTACAGGTGTGGTATGTTTATCCATAATCTCCTGTACATAGCCAGGTGTAACATTTGATTCTCAGGTGTGGGGTTTCTTTTAACAACATCCTGTATATGCCACGACATTAAGTGTCAGATGTGGGGTTTTTGATATATGGAACACAATGCGAATATAAGCATTCACACAAAGTCATTATCTCGAGTATTCAGCAAGAATGACATTATTTTTTTTATTATTATTGAGTTCGGATTTATATAGTTTGGGATTTTTATTTGATGTCGAGAAAGTATTGTCGAATCTAAAAGGGAAGCAATTATACAAGGTTAATATCCCAAGTTAATCCAGAAAAATAGAATTTACTAAAATTTACTAGAAACTTTAACACTTACGGGTAATGATGCTGTAGATAGAGTGCTTTCACGAAGACATGAGCAAGATATCATTACACAGTTTGCATTGGGACTTTTTGATCCTGTTAGAATACGAGTTTTATAAGCCAGTCTGGATTCCCTGAAAGGGACTACTGATTCAGCTGTTAGAGAGGAAATAATTGCGTTAGAGATGAAATTCAGGAATTTTTATTCAAATCCGCAACACAGTAATACAGTGTCATCATTTCGGAAATCAGGACATACTATGAGAGATTACACAATGAAAATTTAATCTAAAAAAAATATCTTAATACAGTGTCATTATTTCTGAAATCAGGACATACTATAAGAGATAACACAATGAAGAAAGCAAATTTGCAATCTAGAAATGCAATAGTATGTCAACATTTTCAGAAATCGGGACATGATATAACAAATGGCCGAATGAAGAATATAATATGCTTTCGGTGAAATGAACAAAAGCACATGTCATATGATTGTCAAAATGGCACGGGACAGAGACATGTGAATGGAAGTAATTGAAATAAAAACCTGTTTCCCGATCACTCTCCACTGAGAACCGGAAACGATAGTCAATAAATGGAAATGAAAGTAACAGGCCGAATCAAACGATACTCTCCTATACTTCAGGGGAAGCTCAAATAAATGTTATTATTTCATAAATTGCAGGAATTTTTTGAACTTTATTAGTAGATACAGGAGCTGAAGTGTCGTTGACCATTTTGAATGTAACGTGTGGTATGAAAATTAATCATGAAAATGTAGATATTCTCGATGTTCTGCGATTATTTAGATATAACCATATATGAATTATACTGTGAAAATATATGTAGGCATTGTCTGTTATAATGAAAATTTGAATAAATTCATATTCTGCACCTGTTAGTGTCTCCTTCAAGTGCCAAGTCAAATATTTATCGAGTTTGAACTACTGAAAATATTATGAATGATATAGAATTAATAGACTTGAAGTATATTCATACAGATTGTTTGCAAAATTGTCATTTACTTATTCCACACCAACTCTTTGTTGAGGCATACTCATTCAGAGGTAACGACTTTTACTCATCTATTTTTTACAAATACAGGTGTACATTTTCTATGGCCAAAAATCCCACTAGGGCCCCGCTATAGGACTTTTATCCCCATCAGGGATGGCTTAAAAAATTTCCCTATGTTACAAAGCTAAAAAAAAGTGAAACTATTCCTAAATATATTGTGTCGAGGGAAAAGCTATGGCATTTCGTATCATCCCTCTAGGTACTTCGAATTCATGAAGAGAATATGACAACAAACCTCAGAAAACTTTGACAATACTGCACATTCCAGTTATTTGAAGTATTGTTCAGTTTCAATCAATCAAAATAGGCTTTATTGTCAGAAGAAATGAATCTTATCGACAGCGTCATTGGAGAATAACATATTGAAAGAGCAAAGTAGAAGAACAATAGAAACGACAAATGGTACTGGTACAGACCGATAAGAATTTGTAAGAGTTGAATAATTGAGATAAGTAAGATTGATAAGAGGGTTTGATGCTGAGGAAGATTCTGATATCAAGAAGACTGGTAGGATCTATATGTAATTGTTTCAAGAAAGGTTGAATATGTATTAGTTTGTGAGTGACACAAATTTTCATGTGAAATGCAGAGTGAGTTGTTCAGATTGGAAGAAACGCTAGATTGTACCTGAATGTTATTTGTGCATTTGTATATGTATGACAACGAATACAGTAACACATTTGGTTAAAAACAGGAGACAAGTTGAACATGAAATTAATATTTCCCTGATTAAAATTTAAATTGGAGAAGCAAGTGTTATTTTTCATATGAACTAATTTAATGCAACATTTTGTTGAGATAAACTGTCTGCAACATTATATTGCTGGAAGATTCATCATACTTAATAATTATATTTAAAATTCTTTGAAAAAAACTGGAATATATAATGAAATCTCATTCATGTAGGTTCAGGACAGCCATTTCCATTCGAACCGAGCAATAACATGGATGCTCTTTCCTCAACCTTAACTGAGCATTATCGATAATCAAGTAACTGCATCCATGAGCATATTCGATGGCAGGTTTCTTTCTACCCTGAAAAAACAATTTCATGAGAAATTACTTACACAATTATTGACTACTAACCTATGAAAAGGCACTTGATTTTCAGTAGTTTCACAGGTAATCCATTTTCATCAACAACCCCATCTGGAAAATGAGCCTGCCACGCTTTCTACAAATAACCACACCAATTTCTTTCTTCATCACACACAAACTTGTGCTATGACAAGGGCTCAAAATGACTAAGAGAATTGTAGGTGATATTCAGAGTAAGATTGAAATTGCTGAATATAACAAATGGACACGTATTTGTGAATCCTTCGGGCCAAAAATATTCTACCGCTTTTGAATTCCAATCACCTTCTTCATAAGTAAATATTTCATAGCATCAAGAGCCAGTTATCCAGAATTTTCTCTCAAACTTCCACAGGAATTTGTCTTCCAAAGTTTCCTCAGCAATTTCAATACAATCACTCTTCTCAATGCTTTGGTATATTTGTTCGCATCTCTCTCTGGTATGGAAGACTTCTGGAAGGGCTTTGATCCCAAAGGATATCTCTGCAGTTTGAAAATGGCCTTCAACTCTTCCTGTAATGGTTTGTTTATTCGTTTATCTTTTTCTATTGGAGAACATGGAATTATATCAAATATTAAATCAACCCACACCAACCGGTGCTTTGACAATGCTGAATTCGAAACAGCGGCACATAATCTTCCTTAAATAACAACTTGATTTTCTTCAGTTACAGGAACCTTTCTCAAACAGGGACATTTTGGGAATGCAGTCCTTATTAACTAAGAGTTTTGGGTGGTAATTTTTTAGAGCTCTTGATGTTGCTTTCTTCCAATATGCTTCGACATCAGTACAGGAAAATTCTTCGAAATCCAAACAGTTATGGAAAATTTTTGATATATATCCAATTGACAATGGCCTTATCAACACTATATTCAATACCAACTGGAACACAGATATAGCAATGCAGCTACATGCCTGCACCTGCAGGACTGACCAGCTTTACATGTACAAGTCACTTCCACCACAGAAACAACACATTTTTCATCCCACTTGAATACTGCCTCCACTTCATGCATGGAATTATTAAGCCCACTGCTTTTCAAACAGCAGGGTAAATAGTTCGAGACTTTGAGGACTTCCTACTGTAATGCCACACATGACAATGTGGCCAATGTTCAAAAGTGCATGTCCTTCATTGCTGCAGCGTGAGTTTGGAATAGCCTCCAAAAACATGAACAACTTGTCTATTCTCAGGTGGAAATCCATGTGAATGTATCTAAAAAATATATAATATCTGTAAATGGGATTGGAATTGATCAGTAAAATACCTGGAAAACGCGAAAGAAAACGAATTTCAAAGTCAATCCACCAAAACCTCAGAACAAATCTATAACCCAAAATAAACAGGTTAGGATAATTGGAAATTTCAAGAAATGAGGGTATTTTTAAGTCTTCGATTGCACTAATAGATCTCTCCTAGAGGATTTCTCAGTCACATTATGATGATTATGATAAATTATATATGACGAATGATATATGACATAATATGATTCAAATGGTAGTAGTGACTTTGATTCTGAACACCATCTTCTACGTAGACATACCGTATGATGATGATGTACGAGGAGTAGCGGTTTCTTTCAAAGATGGAGGCGATAATCGATCTCGGATTCCATTGAATCGCACAGCAGAACATCGAAGGTCAATCTTCACCACAGACCTGCCCCACCCGAAGACGACGACACCATCATCGAGAAATATCAGCTCAAGTTTGAAATGAATGATTCTACAAGTGCAGCGATGTCATGGAGAATTGTTCCAGCGGCAGCAGCAGTAGCGATGACTTCACCACCACCAAAACCACCACCAATAAGACCACCCTTGGAACATGAAATATACAAGATTTCTGTGCTCTCATGTGTTGTTACAACCATAATACTTTTCGCTTTGGCAAAATTCCTATACAAAACTGTAAAGAGACCCAACAAACATTTTAGGTAAAATTTACGTCATTTCGACCTTCGAATAGGTCAGCGCCCTAATTGGCGAAGGTAATTATTACGTTATAATTACCTTAAATTTACCATTATGGGGAAAAAAATGGAAGTAATTCAGAAGTCGAAATTTGGGAAATTAAGACATTTTTCCTTATAAGTTGAAGGCATAAATAGGTAAAATTGCCTCCAGACTAGTCGACTGATGGTAAAAATGTAGTCATTTTTACCTATTTCAGGTCATAAACACTGTAATGAAACAAACAACAAACCATGGCAGGTTAGAAGAAGATGATAAAGTTCACTGTATATTGTGTATCTTAACCTACATGCTTATTCGTGAAAGTGTTGAAGTTGACATGATCATGGCGTATGAAGAAAAAACTGTCAATAAACGTATGGCAGATAATGCAATAAGTGATGGTTTCGCATTCACACCTAGTTGTGATTTTATTTGCGATACAAACTTTTCTGAGATAATGTTGATTTTTACTCGTCTAAAACAAGTGGGCCTATCAAATTATTGAATTTGTATGAAAGAAAACCATTAATTTATGTCTACTTCACAACTTTTTCCATCAAACACTTCAAAAACTGATTTTATAGATGAAGTATGTGTATACATATCATATTCACCTATTTTTTGACTACCAATCATTAAAATGTGGTCGATTCGAGAAAATTATGGATTATTTTTACAATGGCGGAATCGGTTCAAACTGAAAAATATGGCGTAGGTTCCATATGGGACCTACATGTCGAAATCCCTTCAAAATTTTGACTATGAGAACACATAGACTTTGTTCAAAGTCGAAAGTAACCTTTATTCCTGACTTTGAAGTCCATTTTCCTTATCTTGGGATTTCAGACCCTTTCACATTGTGGTCACGTGATGAAATACAATATATGTTATTGGATGTTTTTTCATGCATGTCTATACGTTTCGTTCTCTGGATGGATTGCGAATCATGGATAATAACTTTATATTTTACTTATTCTATGTTCTGTGCAGAAACACTCAAATGTCAATACGGGGTGAAAAAATCAATATGTTTTGCTAATGTTAATGGTGAAGCCAAGTAACCTATAGTTACTCAGAGAAATGGATATAGACTAGAAAACCCTGTAATGAGTGTTTATTCTGAAATTAAATATAAAATCCATCAGTAATGTTGATAATAGTACGCATATTTTATTTCAGTGCACATCTTCCCAGAATAAAACCATGATAATGTTATGGTCTAATGAGGAATCTCTTTGGAAGAATGCCAATTAAATTATAAATTCAAAATCGTGTGTTGTGATTGGCTGAATAATTTTGATTTGACATTTCTGCGTTCCGCATGCGGTGCCCGGAAATATACAATTTATCAGCCAACTGTAAATACCATTAGAAAATCGATCAATTATGATTTGCTTGATTTTGACTTTTCCGGAAGCCACACAACGATTGGTTTTGAAATTTTCGAAGCCATGGAAACTCATCATTTCAACACATCAATCTCTTATTTTTGTTAAAATAAATTTTCTATTTGATTTGATTTTTTTGCGTATTCATCCATTTACTTCAAAAGGATGAACTTCATTGAATTCCATTTTGTCGCTGCATCATTGAAAACGTCGCGGCTGTAGTTTACCGCTGGCGACAGACGAAGCTTTCTGAACGCAGCCCATTCATTGTTCAGTATCTCTTACCGACATGACCTGAGACCTAACCAAAGTTTGAGGTTAACGCTTTCATGTTTTTATTTCAATGATGGATGAGTGTTTTGAAATAGTTGCCGTCATAAAAAGACTGGTAATTCAGATTTTCCATGCATTATTAATATTTTTAGTAGGTCACCAACTGCTTGTATGGAGACTTTATGCGACAAGGCCCAATGTCTGAGCTCCTCTAACAATGAGAGGTTATCTTCCAAGCTTTGTGCCTTATTCCCATTGAACTCATCGTCTTCTGATCCATATTTTTTTTCTCCGGTATCATCAGTAAAAGCAATTTCACACTCTACATTAATTTCTGCAGTTGATGATGACAGAGTGGAAGATGATGGCTTTGATCTCTGGACATCGGAAAGTATAGGATGGTTTCGGATTATATTTTCATTTGTTCTCATTCTGGCAGCTGATCGATAATAGTTGGTGGTATACCGGTATGGTTTACTAACTCTATTCGAATTTTTGCTCGGCATTTTACAGATTTCTAAAATTTAGGGCACAATAAAAAAATTTAAGGAAGTAAATTGTATCATGTCATCCTCATCTGAATCGACTTGGTCTTTAATATCTGATGATAGACTAAGTTACTTTGAGGATTTTATTTTAGGTAACTTTGACTTCGTTGTAGACATTTAGTCTATTAGACAAATATTGTGGTAATCTCCCCTCATTGTAGAGCGTAGGTATAAACTAGGTCAAGAAATGTCCAGGCAACTCCTTCAACTTAATTGGTGCCAAAATAGGTAATGAAGAGTATATGGTAGACCTGTTTACTGACTTGTCAATTCCCTGACTATATGAACACACATGAGGTAATAATTAGGTAATTATTCACCAGAAGGTTTTTTTCCTGAGAGTTCCAAGTATTTTGAACACACTTTGCTGGTTACCTTCAGGTAAAATTTAACCCAGTAAATAACTCTATTGACCCATGAGGCTGTGAAGGTATATTTGAAGTCCATAACAAGTAATTTCATACTACGCACTACGCTTATTGAGTTTTTGGTTTTTGAAGGAGAGTTGGTGGTCTCAATTTATTTTTATAACTCCAATTATAACTTTGGAGTTAGTCAGTACTGAAGGTAAATATTTGGCCAGAAATGGGTAGATTCGGACTTATTGAAGCCGTTTTACCCCACTGCTTGGTATAATTTTCCTATAATGTTAGTTGGGGAATCTTGAATCTTCATGCAATGTCTCAATAAATGAATAGAGAGACTCTGAACTGACTTTTTTTTTCCGTAAAAAAACACACGGTGTACGTGACGTAACCACGCATACCGTGTGTGGGTGTGTGAGAGAAAAACTTGGCATTTTGCACCTTTTTTTTTTCTCAATTATTTTTTTAACTTTTTTCTCCCAACTCAATTTTTTTCTCAACTGTTTTTTCCAAACTATTTTTTGTTTCTCAAATATTTTCAACTTTTTTTTCTCAATTTTTTTTTTCTCAACTTCATTTTCTCAACTTTTTTTTTACAATTGGGAACTCAACCCCACCTGAAAGATAAGAAGGGAAAAATGAAATGGACAGAAACACTGAAAATAATTCTGAAATATACTTACTTTGGTGAAATATATGTACATAGCCATTCGTGAAGATATTGGGTATTCCTCTAGGCACACATGAATTTCCCGTTGTTGTGGTAGGGGCAGTGGACCAGGATGGGCTAGAATTTCTCTGTCGACCATTGATTTGAATCGTAATGGGCCACATCGTAGATTTCAACTTGGTATGACAAACCCATTTCCAGCAATTTTTCTTTGGGGAAATCGTATTTTTGGTTTCCTTTCACATAAATCCGATCGGCCTGGTAGAATATGTGTCTCAGTAGGATGTCGTCCATTTTTTCGTGTGCTATGTAGCCGGTGTCGTTTGGAATACCATGCACCGATTTTTTCCAGATATCGTACGGTGCGACGGTCTTGGGCATCCAGGTTGGTATAGGAACAGGTGTCTTGATTAAAAAATGTGCCGCTGGCTGCCGACGATTATGGACATTACCTGTGGATATGAGGTGCCATTGACTTGGAAGGCTTGAATATCAACGAATGTGATATGCATGATGGCTGGATGTTGAATGAATGAACTCCGTTGTCGCGCCGTAGCGATTTTGTCAGGCTTCTCATGGTTCGGAGGAAAGATATTCCACAAGCAATCGTGAATCATGATGCAATAGATACGATTCCGATCGGGGAATCCGCGCTCGATTCTTTTATTCCAATCGTACGTCAACCGTACCGGATTTCATAGTTTTTTTCTGTTTTGAACAATCGATGATGAATAGGCGTGATATCTGAATGGGGAACCCAAAGGAGGACTTTTTTATGGAATCCGTATGCAGACGGGAAATTCCGTATAGTTGAAA
>JAFIRS010006177.1:0-41684 GCA_018342105.1 Gonioctena quinquepunctata | reverse complement strand
TAATCGTTCCAACATTGAATGAAGTTATCCCACGGTTCGAGCGTGCAGCTGCATACTCTCTTATCTTGTTAATGTAAACAAACTCTTTCACAAAGGATGCCGCCGCCGATATCTTATCTCAATGTAAACAAAGGATGCCGCCGATATCCGGTCGCTTAAATAAACAACTGATAAGAAGTGCTGACGTAGATAATATTCCTGCAAAGACTTGTCGGTTGAGTCATGACCGCATCATCGCTGGCTCCTCCCACTTTCCAAAATGGCCGCCGCCATTCACTGATCACGTGACACTTCCTCCCAACCAATGCCGTTGACGGATATTGGTTGACACCCCCATTTCAATATGCTGCTCGGCTATTGGATAACGGCCGGCGGCTATCACCACGCCCACGACCTATCACAGCTCTCCCCACCTCCCACTCTCAATCACACACTCCCATACACAACATGGCTGCCACCATTCCGACCAATCACAGGCCACTCATCCCCCCCCCCCCTACCCACATACAACCATCCCCACCCCTCTCACCGCCATCTTTTTCACAAACCCCTCCCACAACATGGCTGCCGCCATCATCCCTACCCCCACCCGAAAACCACCCCCTCAACCGCTCACCAAAACCCACCCCTAAATAGGGGTTGCGCCAGAAGTGACATAGCCCTACTACTCCTATCTCTTTCGTGCGGCGCTATTTATATGTGCACAGATTTCTTTTCAGAATCCTCTCGAATTTCTAGATTCGCCGCTCGCTGTTCGAATAGGTGGCTCTGGACTATTCTGGAACTCCATACTGGCATTCCGATATACTTGAGTGGTGACGTCATCGTTGTTGACAAGTGAATGCCGGTGCGGTCTAAGTTCGTTACAATATGTTCATATTGAGTTTTTCTCACGAAATGGACCCAAGAATAACCTCCCGAAATATTAGCATGTTCGGGGGAAATTTCAGATGCTCTATTTCACCAGTCATTCACTCTACAATAACTCCTATGCCATCAATACTAACACTGCCTTCTTTCTGTGAGATATTTAACCAAAAAGAAGGAGGTTCTCTAGTCGACGCGTATATTTTTTTATGTATGACCACGCATAACTTTTTACTGAGACGTCCGATTCCGAATTTGTTTCGAAGTTGGTCCCATTTGAATTTAAAAGATTAAATCCATCCCTAAGGGTAGCAAAATGAAGGATATTGATCAGTCACCCTCTGAGTTCTGGTCCGTTAACCGATCAGGCATAACTTTATACTGGGTTCTTCGATTTGGATGATCCTTCTGTTATTACATCGGGTATACCTCATAGTTGATCATATTTGGATTTTGAATGGAATTACCCACCCTTACTGGTAGAAAAATATGGGATAATTGATTTTTCACCTGTGAACATTGGCGCACATATGTAGTTGACAATGACAGATCGCTATTGTCATTATTCATCCGTCACAATCATTATATTCTATCAAAGGATGGAATGATATACAAAGTAATGAAATAAACTAACCAGAACAACAAAAATAATTTATATTACAACAAATAGTGAAAGTAGATAATCGTATTATTCAACTGGTAATAGTTGAAGTAAGGTGGTTAAGTAAGTATTTCAGAAGTACTCAAAAAACAAGTATGTAGTAGTTAGTAGATTTCAGCCACCAAAAATTAAAAAATAAAAACTTTTTACAAAAAATTAAACCGACAAAATATGGAACTGAAAAGTAAAAAATAGAGTAAACCTTCTCTGTCTCAATAACTAAGCTCCTAAACTAATGTAAGTAACTAATTTTGAGACGGCGCCAAACGAACAATCAACGAAGATCATTAAATTACTTCAAAAAAATTATCAGAATGTCACCGCGCAACTCGATGCCATCATTTTCCTAATTCATTTGCTTGTTTGTTTGGCGCCGACTCAAAATTAGTTACTTACATTAGTTTATGAGCTTAGTTATTGAGACTAAGAAGGTTTATTTTATTTTTTACTTTTCAGTTCCGTATTTCGTCGGTTTAATTTTTTGTTAAAAAGTTTTTGTCATTTATTATTGAAAAGGGTGGTTGTGTTAAAATAATTCATTTGGTATATTATACTATTTCATGACATCCATGTTTGCATCTTATTCCGAATAGTTGATTTTAGTTGATGTTCAGTTAGATGCCATTTTATATTTTGAAATATATTTTATTATTTTACGTTTTCTGACCAGTCCAGAGTGTATATTTAACATATCTCACCAGGATTGCTAACTAATTTTCGTTAATTGTGAACTATTGATATAGCAGGTTAGTCAGCATATCGTATCAAGAAATTAAAAGGCACAAAGAATTATGGAAATCGGAAGTACGCGATGATGATGCCACTCATAAGATACAAGGTGCGAGAAGCTACCGAACACCCAACATATGAGACAGTTGATACTGAAACCTGACCAAAAAGCTTTACCATCGATAGTTCCAACATTCAAACAAATATTCGTACGAAAACTTTTTATATACTTAATATACTAAAAAAGCATGAACTAAATTGGAGTCAGCAATCGAATTGGACTTCGATGGCAGTTTATATTAGATCGTCAGCTCTATCAACAAAATGAGAGTAAAATTGATCAAAAATTGCAAGCGTTTCCTTGGCCCTTTTTTTCCGTTAGGTTGACTTTCTGATAATAAACGTGTAAAATCGGCCGTTTGCCGCTTGATTTTAGAAGCATTTTTGTATGATTTTCCATTCGAAATACGTAAGTGATTAACTTGGGCAATTATACACTTATTCTACCATAAATGTATAAAATATCAAACAAAAAGTTCTGCATAGCTGTCAATCGGTATTGAACATAATTTAATTTATGTTTAACATACGTTTGATTACTTATTTCTATTATTTAAATTTGCGTGGCAATAACAAGAAACACCAATTTGTTTTTTTATATTGCTACTCAATTATTGTAGTCACTACAAATCAAACTGGTGCTATTTTCCTTATAAGTTAATCATATATACAGAACTGAACATTTTCCCGGAAGAAAAACGGACCAAAAACGTTGTGCGCGCCTTCATTTGTTAGTAACATTTGTGCTGTCACTACGATTTGAGTTGCATTTGTGCAATAAAATAGCTATTAACACAAAAATGCACTCCTCACATCTCTATCGACTGATTTCATTATACAACTATAACATTAGGAGCACTTTAACTTTCACTTTTCACAATAGTTATCACCATCACCGGTTGAGGTTATATTTCCGGAAAACAAATATTTTTATGCAATATTGCGTCGAGATTCAATTCCATATCCCACTTTCGAAAAACGTGGAGGATATCATTGACGTTCTATTCCTCAAACTGTCCCGTATAGGGTCATTTTTCGTTTTATTTTTATTTTTTATATCTTCGGGCTTACTTGTTTTTCATGAAAATGAAAGGAACTACATATTGTTACGAAAATAATTACAGTACGCCCATGTGTGTTTATCCGGTTGATTATCAAGAGCCAGACAATTTAACCGTTGAGGAATTCCGATGACAAACACCTAATGATCTCGATGTGTCCACGAACTGCTCGAAGATTCGAAAGACAAGGACTATGATGTATAAGGTCGCGCGCCTACCGGGGAAATAGTCATTCATTCAAGAAGTCATAATTCAGTCATAGCGAGTTCAAGCTGAATTTGTGCAGTGCGTTACGCGGTATATTCTAGTAATAAACTGGGATTGAGTGTTTTATTGTCAGAGTGCAATTATTGTGTTGAGTTTTCGAAGTGTAATAAACGGACAATAAAGTAATCGAGTCGTTTTTTATAAAAACGGACCCAGTTTCGTTACAGACGGCGGGCATCAGAAGTGACGATTTCAGTGACTATTTGGGAATAATTCATGGTGAATACGAGAAATACAGTCTACGACGATATGGAGGCGAATATGAGAATGATCAAAGCAAGAAAGAGAAAAAAAAACGAGTTGAGGAGGAACGACGGCGGATAGAAAAATGAGAGGTACGTAAAGAGACGGAGGAGGAACGACGGCGACAGTGGATAGAAAGAGGAATGAGTACGAGGCAGATAGAAAAACATGAGGAGGAAGAACGGCGACAAACAAAAAACAAGGTAAGGAGGAACGTCGGCAGGAGAAATATAAACTACGAGAGCAACCGAAATAATTTTTCGAGCATATGATCCGGAAAATCAAGGGGCAGATTACGGTACTGAAAGAAAACGTCGGTGCCAAACTCAGCACAGTATAGAAAACTATGGAAGGAATGGACAGTGAGATAAAAAAGAAGTTGATGTGGTACGGGAAAAAGCAAAATATAAATTACTGCAGTGCAGGAAGCAAAGAAAGTGTGGATTGCGCATTAGAGAATAACGCAGCATTTAAAAGAAATAGAAAAAAACAGTCACTGAAGATCTGAGACCTCCGTGACAGGGTTGCCACATCGCACAATTCCGTAAAACCACCGACTTTTGATAAACATCGTAGACAGTTTGAAGCTGCGGCAACAACGAATGGATGGGACGATGAAGGAAAGGCTACCGTAAAACGAAGCTACTTGATAAAAACTTTCTGGAAACTTCATCCTGTCAAGCTTCAAATTATGAAATTTTTTCGAGAATAAAAATCACCATTTCGTGTAGAAGGAAGCTCTTACAGCAATAAAAAAAATTCCAGTTCTCACAACTTTTCGAAAAAAAAAAATATAAAGTGCTCATTTTCAAGTAACCCCGTTATGGGGTTACTTGAAAATTGACCTGAAAAACACTTCTGTTTTCTTGTAGACCTGGTATAAGGGCTAAATGAATAGAAATAGAAGTAATACAAAGTAGGCTGCTGTTTGTTTCATTAAAATCGCTAATAAAACACAGATTTTATTGCAAAAAAGTAAATCTTCATTTCTTTCATGGAGATTCATCTAGAAAACAACGAAACACATAATATACATTTGTAAAAACTTAAAAAAAAACATCAAAAACTCAAAAACATTCATAAGAAAAACAAGAACATTGTTAAAGCTGACTTCATTCCTGTTTTCTCTAAATTTTATCTGCCCTCTCCGCAAAGTTGCCTCAATGGTTAATTTCATTTTTGGAACGTAGTTCCTCATCGCGCGTTGCGAACGGGGGCTAGACGGAATAAATTAAGACCAAAAGTTGTAACGAGACTTTCGCTATGGTGCGCGTGTTTCTCTGTCTGTCTCTCTCTCTCTCTCTCTCATAGAAAGCAAGCCAGTTATTTTCGTTTCGTCTTTCTATTTCACATTGAACAGTGTGGTGTCACGACGATTATTTTTGTTGAGTGTATACAGGTTTTTTGTACATAATAAATAATAAAAAATAATAACAATAATGAATCCTGACAGTGTTTCTGCACAAGTTCCGGATATTGCTGATGAAGTTAGGTAAGTAGAGATTTCATACAGACAATAATAAATGCTTATGTATTTTTAGCAAGTACGCATTATAACCTCTCTTTACTATTGTCTAACCAAGTCATGCGCGTTATAATCTCTCCATTATTGTGTGTTCAGCAAGTGACCGCGTCATAACTTTAATAAATTTAAAAGCAAATTATATTTTAATATTACAATATCAATGAGTATGTATTTAGCAAGCCGTGCGTGTTCTAACCTATACGCTGTTGTGTTTACGAAGTCGAGAGAGTATATATATATATATATATATAAAATATTATTATAACTTAAAAAAAAAAGTATTACAATTCCTTCACTAATTAATCGAAAGGAACTTCGTTCCATCCGGGTGTCCCTTGACACCTCTCAAGTTTTTTTTATTATTTCATTTCCTCAACGAGACCAATATCTTCCACTGCTGGATATATATATATATATATATATATATATATATATATATATATATAGGTATTCTTCACTTTTTCACTCATTCTTAGAAATGTGCATAAATAGCCGTTTTCTTGGGGTTGGACTATTTTAGCTACAAACTCTCTGAAGGTTCCATTCTCGGTTTTCAAATTCACTAATATATAGTCACCACATTTAAATTGATCGTGCTCAATAAGTTCTTCTTCAGAGAGTATTTCTCTGGAAGTTTCATCCACAACTGATTCTTGATCAGTAGGTTCATCATCGATATGACCATTGTCCAAGTCTGAAAAAGTTTCTACATCGTCATCACTATCATCATTTGTAGTCCATAAATGTTTTTGGTTTCGTAAATTGGCGGGTAATATATCTTCGTCACTCTCAGAGCTGGACAATACTTTCTTTCTCTTTGGTTTTGTCTTTGATTTATCCTTTGTTTTCTTCTTTGATTCTTCTTCCTGATTTTCTGAAGGCGTATTTGCAATATCTTCTGAACAAATACTTTTGCCAGGCTCTACCGATAATTTTTTTTGCGTCCCTTACTAGATGTTCCTGGCTTTCCAAATCTAGCCTCTTGGAACAGTTGTTTCAACGTCTCACCCAGTGTGTTCTCTGCTTCTGCAGTTGCTGCAAGATATTGTGTTTTGGGAAGTTTTTGAAAGATTTTTTGGCGGTCAATAGGTGCAATGCCTGTTGCTTCGAATCCAGATTTGATGTTTTGTGGATTTTTTACATTAATCGACTCCAAACACTGCCTCAAAAGCCTGGGAAATACGTCTTTCCTGATAACTCCTCTATTTTTTGCTTTCCAATCTTTCAGCACTTGTCGCCATTCAGTTTTTGTTGGTCTGAAAACACTAACGTCTAAAGGCTGCGTTAAGTGAGTGCTGTTAGGCGGCAGCAAAACGAACGAGATATCGCTGTTTTCACAAGTTGTGATGACTTCGAGTGAAATGTGGCTTGCCAAATTATCCCCTATCAGTACTTTACGACCAGGAGGTGACCTAGTGAAATAGGGAAGTGCAATTTTCATAAACCAGTCTTAAAAAATATTGGTATCAAACCATCCAGAGTGACTTCTATTGTATCTAGTGTTGGGAGGTCTACCTTCTGCCCAGGTGCTCCATAAGTGGTCTGCCTTATAGACTATATATGGTGGCAGCCAGCATAACACCTGAAGCAGAGAAAGAAAACATGACTGAAGTCGAAGACTTCGAGGTGTCCATAACTTTTTCTGCTCTCTTAGACTGCTTTCGAACAATGACTTTGATGCGACCGGGGTCGTCGGTGAAGTTTGTTTCGTCGTAGTTGACATGGACATCCTTGAGCACTTTTGAAAGATTATCGAAATAACCATTTATTGTATGATCAATTTTTGCCTGACTTTGTTTTATTGACTGCGATATTCTTTTAGACAAATCGTCTTTATGTCGATTCAAAAACTTCTCCATCCAACCCTCTCCAGGTCTATTATCCACGAATGGTTTCACTTGTTGACCTCTTCTGGTCAAAAAATCCTGAACTACATCTTTTATATCACTAGGTTCGAAAGGAAAGCCCCACTCTGACGCTATACATATTGCTTTTACTATGGCTTTTTCATCAGAAAGTGACAATGCAGTACAGTGTCCCGAATTTAATGGATGTAATCCTTTAATTTTTCTATACAATTGACATATGGTATGCCATATTCTTCACTAAGTTGAATCAAATTGCCTCTTTCATACCTCCGCAGAGCAGCATTCAACGTTTCCTCCGTGTAATTGCGGTACGGCCGACTTCCCACCTTTCTCTTATATTTTCGAACCATTTTCAAGAAGCCCCTGAAATGACATCAAAAAATAAAATCTACGCCACTGGCTTTCGTAGCAACAGCGATGAATTGAGGTTATATTAGTGTTGACCGGTTGTGATAGTCTTGGGAAAAAAATACATCGCTGTACTAATAATTCTCAGTATATCCAGACAATAAGAAGTATTCATGAAAAAAAAACATTGTTTTTTACCTTTCTCTTTGTAGATTTCCACGTGCCACACTATTCCGCAGAAACTAACAAAAACAACGTTACCGCCACCTGTTGATATGCTCTAACTGACTGACTTTGAATTATATTTCCTAAATATGACGTTAAGCAGCAGCACCTGTTAATTCAATCAGCTGCGTTCATTTTCAACTAGCCCCTGTATTTTCATGTAGCCCCGTTTTACGGTACTCCACTTATGGTAGCTTTGGGAGGACCTGTTTTGGCAATGTTATAGACCATCCCAAAAGACCAAAATCGCAAGTATGGAGACCTTATTGCTGCTTTAGAATTGAGATACGGCGACCAACATTGAGAGCAGCTATATCTGGCATAGTTGGAAATCTGGTGAAACTCTGCAGAAGTTTGAAGCAGATGTGCACAGACTTATCCAGCTTGCCTACTCAGATGCCCTGGAGGGTTTCAAAGAAGAGTTGGCGGGCAGGTATTCATTGATAGATTGAGAGATATCGAAATACAAAAGACCCTGAGATTAACACACTTTGAGAAATGCAGTGAAGCTTTAGTTCCTTCGAAGTGGCAGCGGCTTTCAACACTTCAAGGCCGAAAGTGAGAACGGTATCGATCATCATCTGTCACGACACCCCTACGTTCTTACTCACCTGCGAGGATAGAACCATCTAGAGAGTTCTCGGATAGATTCCACGAAAACTAAGATTAGCCAGCATAGAATCAGAAGAACTACCGTTGGTTTGACCATTAAGGGAAAGGTGAACCAAAGAGACGTCAAATGCACCAGTTTTTGTGGCAGATATAGAAGAGGAGTTTATTGTTGGGATGGAAATGTCACTATGGCTTTTCTTTCGATGGTGGGCAGAAAACCATGAAATTTGGAACGGAAGAATTAATTTCAACAAGACCATCCGAAAGGGGGTTTCTGTGAAATTGCTGATAGCCAAAACGGTCAGGATACCTGGTACCTACATCTGAGAAGATCGTTGGGGCTCGACTAGAAGAAGAGCAGACTGCGTTGGAAAAGTACAGCCATGTGAAGAATCCTCTAGCAAATTATTACTTGCACGAGCTATAATTAGGGCAAAGAGAACGTCCTTGTCAGAATTGCTAATGTATTTCCTGCTGGAATAACAGTTCCTTATTCATTAATTATTCTTCAAAATAAGTGTGCTCCAGTCCAATTGAATACTTGGTTTATTTTATGTATTGTAGGTATTTTATATATGGTTTATGTATGTACCGTGCTAGTATTTTTGGCTGGACGATTTGGGTGTCTTTCATTGAATATTCTAGTAACTTCTCTTTCACTCCGGTAATTATCTACAGAAATAAGTATAATTTCGATTCTTTCCTGAATTGACAATTGATCCATTAAATTTTTTCATTTTGGAGAATAAACTCAATTTGCTAATGGTGAATGTGAGTAATCACAAAATGACAGTTCATGTACAAATAGATGATAAACTTAGTCACAGCCTACTTGTTCATTTCATTAATGCAATCTGAATTCAATAACGCGAATAGCGAATACCTACATGCAGTTGAATTTGGAAGAACTTTTGCTATTCGACAATAAGTATATACTGGGAGAAACCATAGTCGATGTTACTAGAATTATTATTATTCATAATTTAATTATAATACCTATTAGAAGTATAATAAACTCACATAGAAATTGTTTTTGTGGTTTCCTCCTGATTCTATTTGTCTTTCAACTCCACATAGAGGAATATCTACATATGAACTATTTTTACCATGACATTTTTAGTAGTTTGGATTCAATAATTGTAAGGGATTCCAATCGCTTATAATTTTTTTGATTTTTGAAAATGAAGACTCATTCTTGAAATTTGCTGTTCTGGTAAACTTTTTGAATGTCTACATAATGAAAAAAAAAATCAAATCGGTTAAAAAATATATGTTTTATAAGGGTGCTTCCATTTTAAATAGGTCACACTGTATATATATATATATATATATATTTTCTTCAATTTCTCGGAATAAAGGTCTGATTCAGTCAATTCATATAATTTCTCCTAACTACGTTTCGATATGGTATTTGTCATCATCAGGTTAAAACACTAAAATTAAAAATATGGAGTTTGAGACACATTTAACTTAACACAATATTGAAATGTATGCAAAATAATTCTTTAAAAACATATGGTTCAAAATATAACACGTTATTCAACTCAATATAAATATCTGTAACATTTATGAGTATTCACTTACAAATTATATTATTTGAATTCTGCGTTCGCATCGTACGAACGTTCGTGTAGGTGTGTGACTGCTTCGAAGTTATCGGGAATGGTTCGTTTATCTTTCATGCATTTTTACCCTCTTCATAAGTACACCGGATTGTTTATATTGAGTTCTAGTATATGAGCCGGACTGCATTTTTTTGGCAGCATGTAAAGATCAGTTTTCATTATTATTACTATAAACGAAGTTAAAAGAGGTTGTTATAAATCTGGCTCAAGTTTTTGATATCATTTCTATTGTTAATGCTATTGGGGTCTTTTTTTAATATGTATCATTTCAAGGAATGTTCTTACTCTTGGATGTTGATTTTCTTTTTCGTGTTTGGATAAAGCTGTAATGTCGGTTTTTGAAAGAAAACAACAATATACATACCTTTACCATACAAAGACAAACTATCGAATAAAATTAATAAAACAATGGAAAAACACAACATAACTATTTCACACCAACTGAAAAATACGAACAAAACCATTTATTCAAAATTAAAACCAGAAATACAAAAAAAACAAACAAACTCATATAGTATATAGAATACCGTGTAAAGACTGTCAAAGTACCTATATAGGTCAAACAAAACAATATTTGCAGAAACGAGTACAAGTCCACGAATACTCAAAAACCGACATTACAGCCTCATCCAAACACGAGAAATAAAATCAACATAAGTTTGACACTAACACCGTTGAAATTTTGACCAAAGAAAGGATTCCAAGAGTAAGAACATTCCTTGAAATGATACATATTAAAAAAGACCCCAATAGCATTACCAATAGAAATGATATCAAAAACTTAAGCCAGATTTATAACAACCTTTTTTAACTTTATAGTAATAATAATGAAAACTGATCTTTACATGCTGCCAAAAAAATGCAGTCCGGCTCATATACTAGAACTCAATATAAACAATCCGGTGTACTTATGAAGAGGGTAAAAATGCATGAAAGATAAACAAACCATTCCCGATAACTTCGAAGCAGTCACACACCTACAATAACGTTCGTACGATGCGAACGCAGAATTCAAGTAATATAATTTGTAAGTGAATACTCATAAATGTTACAGACATTTATATTGAGTTAACTAACGTGTTATATTTCGAACCATATGTTTTTAAAGAATTATTTTGCATACATTTCAATATTGTGTCAAGTTAAATGTGTCTTAAACTCCATATTTTTAATTTTAGTGTTTTAACCTGATGATGACAAATACCATGTCGAAACGTAGTTAAGAGAAATTATATGAATTGACTGAATCAGACCTTTATTCCGAGAAATTGAAGAAAATATATATGTGGTCAAGAAACTAAAGAAAAAATATGTATATACATATATATACAGTGTCCGCCAAAATCTTGGAACCATATGGGAATTTATTTTCTTGATAGTTTCTCAGAAAATTTCATTTTTCATAAAAGTTGGTGCATTCAATTAGACTAAATACGCGCATAGCCGTTATTATCAGTGGCGTGCGGCTAAGGCCCGGTATTTTCACCTCCGGTTATATTAGGAATAAATTAACCAATGGTTGGAATATGCTTTTGTTTAACGTTTATTGATCAACAAAAGCTCATTCTAACCATTGGTTAGTTTATTCCTAGTTTAACCGGAGGTGAAAATACCGGGCCTAAGCGGGAATCGGCCTATATTCTAAATTCACTATAGAGTAAAGTGACATTACTATTGAAAATATCGAAAAATGTTATTGAAAAAAGTTGTTTGTAATTGAAAGATATTCCCACTTATCCAGTTAGGTAGGTACACCTAAATACCTACCAAGTCCTAATTTAAATATTTATTTTGTGGTTATTATTTATTCAGTAAATATTTTTCTAATGAAGATTGACCTCTTTTTAAAGTTCCTGGCTATATGTCATTACCTTTCCATTACTATTTTTTGGACTCATCTTTAAGATTTTGTTAGAGCAGTTAATTGCTTTGACAGCCAATTAATGCTAATTTAGTAATTTACTTCGCAAAAATTATTGTCGATAATTCCCATTAAAAATTGAGGCCAACTCATCAAGCAGTTATTGAAATTAGTAATTGGTAGACTAAACTGGATAACTGAAAATATCTTTCAATTGCAAACAACTTTTTTCAATAACATTTTTCGATATTTTCCATAGTAATGTCACTTTACTCTCTAGTGAATTTAGAATATCGCATATTCCCGCTTAGCCGCACGCCACTGATAATAACTGCTATGCGCGTAATTAGTCTAATTGAATGCATCAACTTTTATGAAGAATGAAATTTTCTGAGACCCTATTAATAAAAAAAATCCCATATGGTTCCAAGATTTTGGCGAACACTGTGTATATATAGAGAATGGAGGGATTGTAGGTCGAAGACAAAAAACGAAACTTCCTAATTATCAGCTAACGTTTCGTTAATTAGCGCTTAAACTTCATCAGAGCCAACAAGATGATAATTAGGAAGTTTTCTTTTTTGTCCTCAACCGTCAATCCCTTCATTGTCTACATCCCAAAGGACACAATCTCAAGTTGTTATATATATATATAACTATATACAAAACTAGGGATATTGGGGTAAGCAGCAATGAAAAAGTAAACTCTTTAAGGTTTATCCAAGCTTTCGGAAATGTTTATTTCCATCATCTGGGAGAAACTTTGATGAGGTTGGTTTCAATGATGTTAAACATATTCATCTAACATGGAAAAAAAACGTAGATCGAGGAATAAAACGAAGTTCAAAGTTACTACAACCGCATTACCGTTGTTTAAAATTATATAAATATAAATGTATCACTATGTTAGATGAATATGTTTAACATCATTGAAACCAACATCAACAAAGTTTCTCCCTGATGATGGAAATAAACATTTCCGAAAGCTTGGATAAACCTTAAAGAGTTTACTTTTTCATTGCTGCTTACCCCAACATCCCTAGTTTTGTACCTAACTAGTCAGCAAATACTTCCCACACACTTATAACTATATATATATATATATATACACATATATATATACATATATATATATATATATATATATATATATATATAGATATATATATATTATTAGCGAAAAGTGATTCGTTGGAAAACTCCATATCTTCCTACCTCATTTAGATATACTAATACTCGTCCCATCCAACTTTTATATTCTGACTTATAAAATATCATAATTTTTTAAGAATCTAATTTTTTAGGAACCCCTGCTCAATAGTATGTAGCCTTCTAGATGCTCAATCTATGATCATTATTGATCATGACAGCTGCTATAGAAATAATGTCCGTTAAGCGAGAGAGTTATTTATTTATAAGCAAAACCTTCCTTGAAAACAATATTTCAAAATAGTTGTCATGGAAAGGAAATTATTGATTCAATGAATGGTGAATGAATTACTAGAAAAAACCAAACATTGAAATAAACAGAACTTGGAAATGTCTTCTGATGTATTAATCCACCATCACGATTGGATCATCATCACTTAAGAAGTTTGGTCCATTCGTTTTTGGCTTATCCACTTCTTCAGCTCTGAGCTCCTTCAGTTTTGAGTCAACTTTGTCCAAACTGAGTTTCAACAGACAATCACTCAAGTTTTCGAAACTATCATGGGTGTCGATTTTCTTTTCATTTCCTCTCTCATCAATTGAAAATTTCTCTAATTCCGAATCAAGATCATTCATCCTCTTCTGGGCATTATCGGTGAAAAAAAATGCATTCGACCTCATTTCTTCGTTGCCTTGGGAATATTTATGACTTTCAACTATATCTGCACCGTCTTCTTTTCCGGATAAGATACCTTCTAGTTTCATTTTTTCTTCATCTGTCAAAGAACAATTAGCAAGAATTCCTTCTTTTGCTAGTTCTATATTTTTCTTGATGAAATTATTGCGCGACTTGAAATCAGTTTTCTCCAACTTTTCGCCCCCCTTTTCATCATCTTCGAGGCAATCACCGTTTTCTGAGAATTCGAAGTCACACAGGTCCAAAAACATCTGAGTTTCTCTTTCTGGTAAAGTATTGTTTCTGTGAATTTCATTGCACATCTCCAACTGAGTCTCAAGTCGTTCAGATCTTTCGGTATTATACAAACCGATAATATTTTTTATTTCTTGATCCATTTTTTTGATAGCGCCTAACTTCTTCTTGACTTCGGGAGTATCCTTCAGGTTTCTGAATAATTTGTCTTCGTCGATGTTCGATGTGTTGGGGAATTTTTGATTTCTCAATGCTGGCGTTGATTTAAGTGATCTAACTCTTCCGATCATTTCATTATAGAATATATCGAAGTTTTCAATAAAGTTATCTGTGGTCTGATTTTCAGATATCATAGAAAACTTTGAGTCTTTAGTCGGATATCTGGTACCCATCTCGGAAATTTCATTTTTCTCAAAGTCTAATGTACAGCTAGAGGCTGGGACATTTATATTCAGAGACTCCAGGTATGTTTTCAAAGTCGCCGATTGTAGTTCTTCAAGATCTTCTTCGTAGTCATCCTCATAATATTCAGTGTTGGGTGAGTTCTCCGATTGACTAGTTCCTTCGGAATGGGAATTGGAGGGGTTGGAAGAATTCATCTCACGTTATCTCAAAGCTTTTGATCAAAACTATCTCTTTCGTGTGACTATTTAAAACTTCATGCTACAAAAGTGAATCGCAAAAGAGAAATATTTTTAACAGACTGTCATTCAAACTTTGCGATTGTCTAATCGATATTTCGTTTCTTTGGAAACAAAACAATTCATATGGAAATACTGTGTAGCATAGCTACAATGTAGTTGATACGCCAGGAGCCAACTATTCTGGAATTGAAGAAATTCTGACTGAATAATTTTAAAAATGATTTTTATGAAATCCTGATTTTTTTTCTTTGGGAAAATTGAGAAAAGACAAAAATATTGTGATGGTGTTCGAGGTCTTGTCTTCATAAAAACATGGAAATGATTCGATTAGTGGTTCAGATATGTTGTACACGAAAAATTATTACGTTCTCAAAAATAATTGAATTCCTCGAAATGAACAATTTTCATTGGATAACCTCCAAATAAAATTTGAAACTGTTCAACTGACTGACAATTGAATTACCAATCGAGCTTGAACTGTCCCTCTATTGTTTGTTCTGAAGTCTATATAGCGAATCATCTCGGCTTTTATAGTAGTTAGACAAAGGGTGGAACCTACTAGAATGTGGCCATGTTTCGAAATTTTCGGGATCATTCACGAAGTGCATCTGTCTGATATTTCGTGAAGATTCGGCAGATTACCAGATCTTTAGACAAATCTTTCGAGACCTCCGAGAATTCTTACTTTTGCAATGAAATGTGATTTATGTGAGCATACAAGTCTTACTTTGGAAAAACAAATTCCATTACTGAAATCAATAGTGTGGTAACAGTGAATGCCGAAAAACTATTACGAATCCATTTGAAGTTGCCCAATTGTTTTTTTATGTTCATGTTTTTTCACATATATCTTGCGATATCTTTTGATGTGGTGGGCGAATGGGAATAAAACAACAACTTAAATATCCGTTCAATTATAACTACATCGAACAATTAGTTTACGTGGAATAAGCGGAGAAAATTTGAATTTTTCTTCAATCGGTGATAATGAACGAAATAATCATATTTGTTCAATGAAACATTATTTCAATGTAACTCCGGAAATGATAACATTCAATGGAGTTCAAATCAGATAAGAAATTAAAAAAAACAATTACAGATTATCTGAGAGTAACGGGTCGTAGACTTTTTTTTAATCGGAAGATTTTTTTGTTATCTTTTGGAAAATGATACTGTGGAAATTTCGTCAAGTATGAAATGATTATTATAACAGTAGAATTTCAATTACGGATCCGTCATCCAATTGTCCGTTTAAGTTTACATTCACATATCAACTGCTTTTGAACAAAAAAATAGAAAAAAATAAGATGCCAATTTGTCAAGAAATATAAATTGCCAGTTTGCTCCAAAAGAAATTTCATCTAACTATTGATTTCCGCAATGGAATAATTTTTCTCGAATTGTTCCTGATTTTCCTAGATTTTTTGAGGAAATTTGATTTCACTCTTTGTAAATGTATTGGTACGTCATTATGACGATTTGATATTGAATGTCTCGAGATGGCGTTTTATCTGATAAAGTTTATTCTTTTCGCATGATTGTAAAATAATAATTTTATATTATCAGCACAACTTCTAGGCCAACCAATAGAGGTTTTTCCCACTTAAATAAAGGCGCAAATAGCCTATACCACCTTTTAAAGGATAGTTAGCAGATGAAAACCCCATCAGCAAAATCGCTTTGTGGAATTTTTTTAACAACAAATAGTGTCAAAAATGACCACTTTTTTGGTTTTTTACTAATATCTCAAAAAGTACAGAAGAAATCGTGGACAAACAATCTTGCGGGAAATGGTAGATAATATGTAGTTCAACCTTTCATGGATATCCATATTGAACATCCATATGGTCTCCATTTTGGACATCCATATTAATATTGGACAGTATGGTTTGTCAGTAAAATATATATATTATATATATATATATATATATATATATATATATATATAAAAGAAAGAGGAGAGGTAGTCTTTGCTGACTAGTTAGGAAAAAGTCTGAGAAATTCTTTGGGACAGCAGCAAACGCAAATGTACTCTTATAACATTATATTTCCAATATTTCGACAATGACAATGCTAGATATAGTCTTGAATGTCCTTCCTTACAAAGTTTCTTCATCAAAAAATATGTTGATGACATAATCCTAGCACTTCCTCGATCAGAGATTACAGAAATTGTAGATATTTTCAACAGCTATGACCCGTTTATACAATTTACCATCGAAAATGAAGATGATGAAGGTAGCGTTCCTTTCCTGGACACTAAGCTCATCCGTACTTCCAATAACACCTTACTAGTTGACTGGTAAAGAAAACCGATCAGTTCTGGAAGATATATGAACTACTGGTCTTACCACAAACAATCATTAAAAATAAACTTGGTCAAGCAGATGAAACAACGTGTTCTACGAATTTCTGACTCTTCATTTCACCACAAAAATTTGAAAATTCTCCACAAGTTATTCAAACAAAATTCATATCCTTCATCCTTATCGAATAAGATTTTATTTAGCACACCGTCTATAATCCATTCCTCAAATGACATTATACCTGAGAATTTGAATAATAATAATGATAATAATGAAACTCAAAGCAACATTTTGTATACTTCTTTACCTTTCATTGCAGAAATCACACCTAAGCTCTCAAGAATTTTTAACAATTTTGGCAATATAAAAATAGCCCAAAGAACGGTTTTAACCATAAATTCTTTATTTTCTGTGGTCAATGATAAAACTCCGTTATTCTCACGAACAAAACTAGTTTATTGCATTCCTTGTGCAAGTTGTAACCATGAATATATAGGTCAAACAGCTAGGTTACTAAAAGACCGTATAAGTGCCCACAAAAGTGATTGTAGACTTCACCCTGAAAGATGTGCTCTCAGTGAACATGTGAATAAAGAAGATCACAATATGGATTATAATTCCACAAAAATTTTAGTAAAAGAAAAGAATGCTTCGAAACGAATCTTTTTGGAAATGGCATTTATTTCTCAATCCAACAATTGTTTAAACAAAAGAACAGATCTCAATCATTTAAGTGAGATCTATTCTTATTTATTAATCTTAGACAAGAACCCGAATGCTCTCAATAATAATTCATCTTCATTTTCTATTCAATACAAACCAACATGAGAGTTTTTACAAATATAATAACATAATATAGTATATTAAAGTATAAGTGGATAAAAAGGGCTTTAAAACACGCGCGATTTTTCGAGCACGACGGCGCAGCCGGAGTGCTCGAAATAGAGCAAGTGTTTTTAAGACCAGTTATCCACGAATACTTTACGCTATTTTTTTTTATTGGTGCACTTTGAAATCATATATACTGGTATTATTACTACAAAAATAGAAATAAGAAGTAATAATGCAAAATGGTTGAATTCGTGATGTGATATCAGTTTTCGTTGTCATGGAAATGAGAAAAACAGATATTCATTTGCAATTCGTTCAACCTCATTGTGTCCTGAGAATGTTAACAGTATTAATTTGAACTCCATTTCCTCCGATTTACAAAATCGAAATATTAATATATCAAATAACACCAATTGTACTTTCAATTTTCATTTATGAATAATAATTGTTATATAATGTTTGAATAAAGTTCTGCATTTGTTAGTAATATTTTTTCTGACGTTACAAGGTACTCCTGTCAGATCAATAATCAAAAACTTGTCATTTAGACTTCACGTTTCCCGATTTGTTGATGTTGCCATGGTAACTTTAAAGAACGCGCGTTTTTTAAAGTTCGATTTAAACACGCTGAGGCGTGCTTTAAATGTGTAAAATAAGGCACCAATAAAAAAAAAATTATTTATCCAATTTTACCATTAGAAAATCTCATCTTCGGTAGTAATTGCAATTGATGTTTCCACTTTCATTTGGACAGCTTAGACCAAATGTCTCTTCTTCTTCTTAAAAATTGTACAATTTTGACGTTGACATTTTAGGTTATGTTAAATTCCAACCTCTATGTTGTGATTTTCCCTCACTTTTCACATTCATAACCAAAGAATGTTCACCACAATTGTTCTCGGCTTTTAGTAAATTTACCAGTAATGTTTTTGTTACAAATATTATTCCATATAAATCTAAGTGTTGCTCCATGTTTTAACATGTTTTAATGCTGTCTTTTACATCTTTTTCTATTTCACCGAAAAACGACCATTCTCACTAACATTGTAAGTAAGGTTATTTTTATATTTATCAACATACTAGAGTATTTTCACCTTTGTAGCTCCCTGATGATGACAATATTCATTGTCGAAATATTGGAAATATAATGTTATAAGAGTACATTTGCGTTTGCTGCTGTCCCAAAGAATTTCTCAGACTATATATATATATATATATATATATATATATATATATATATATATATATATATGGAATTGTATGAAAAAAATAGAGTGTTGCTTTTTGAAACTTATAATCGACTTTCGAAAACGAAAAATAATAATATAAATATCTTCATATACCAATGTTACAAATAATTTGCAGAATAACCTCATCTACAGCAAATATAACTATTGATTTCCGCAATGGAATTATTTTTCTCGAGTTGTTCCTGATTTTCCTAGATTTTTTGAGAAAATTTGATTTCACTCTTTGTAAATGAGTTATTGGTACGTCATTATGACGAGTTGATATTGAATGTCTCGAGATGGCGTTTTATCTGATAAGAGACTCCTTAACAGATAAAGTTTATTCTTTTCGCATGATTGTAAAATAATAATTTTATATTATTAGCACAACTTCTAGGCCAACCAATAGAGGTTTTTCCCACTTAAATAAAGGCGCAAATAGCCTATACCACCTTTTAAAGGATAGTTCGCAGATGAAAACCCCGGTGTCGGCATCAGCAAAATCGCTTTGTGGAATTTTTTTAACAACAAATAGTGTCAAAAATGAACATTTTTTTGTTTTTTTACAAATATCTCAAAAAGTACAGGAGAAATCGTGGACGAACAATCTTGCGGGAAATGATAGATTCATGGATATCCATATACATGTTAAAAATAATATGCAAAATAACCTCATCTACAAATCTCTACTAAAAAGACTAGGAACAAATAACAGCAATTATATGTATATAAGACATATATGTATGTCCACTGATTTCTACTTGGTGGCACCTTGAGATTTTTTGCTAGCCTTTCCGTCGCCCTTCTCAATTTTTTTTATAGCATCTTTGGTCTGCTTAGCTTAGCATAGCTTAGCATTTCTCAGAGGCTTCTGTGGAATATAAATGTTCTCCTTTATTTTATGAAGGAATTGGGCCTTACATTAGAAATATTTGAGTTATTTACGGGTATGGAGGTTCTTAAATTTTGAGTGTTTGTCATTTTTTCCGATCATAACACTTTCAATACCATCTGCTGTAGTATCATTCATCAATAAGATATAATATTCGCTCTTTTATAATACCTGCTTGAAGAATCTGTTTCAAATACTTTTTTTCTCTATTCATTCTGATGGAAGGTTGTTTATTCACCTATGTCGAAGGATGAATGTGTTAGATTATATCGCTAATAAGATCCAAATATGAAATTTATAATTCCAATTGAATGCGCATGCACATGTATTTAAATTATTCGAATAGATACTTACTTGTTTGGTATAAATTAACTGAAACTTGCTGGATATAATAGAACACCTTCACCTCAAACAACTGTTACAATTTTCTGGCGCCTATAAAACAATTCAGTCATTTCAGATTTCAGTTAACCTAAAAAGATATCGACTTTCGACAGCTTCTTTCTTCTTCTCATTCTTATTCTCACAAAGTTCAGGCCTTCATGGACATCCAGATAATGATCATATGGATGTCCATTATGGATAATAAAATTTCACAGCTTTCACGGATACGAATCAGCTTCCAAATGGAATACACCGCTGGACACCTGTTGAATATCCAACGATGTACCTACATTATAAGGTAATTCCATTTCGCGTCCATGGATGTCCTGGACTTCTGATGGAATTAAAAAGGATGTCAA
Organism: Gonioctena quinquepunctata; assembly: GCA_018342105.1. Taxonomy (NCBI): domain Eukaryota; kingdom Metazoa; phylum Arthropoda; class Insecta; order Coleoptera; family Chrysomelidae; genus Gonioctena; species Gonioctena quinquepunctata. The sequence goes on along the minus strand of JAFIRS010006177.1, from coordinate 21,007 downwards.
CCGTATAACGTGTGTTAATATCCTGAATTTTGAGGTTTATGTGAGAGGGGCATTGGTTTGCTCAAAGGAAGCAGAAAGTTTTTAGGGAGTGTTCTGTAGATGGACTGAATGATAGGATATATGTGAGAGGAGCTTTGGGCTCTAGCAGATGAGTTTTAGGAAGAGGTCCGAAAGAGGTCCGAAAATGGACCAAAAGAGGGGCTCTATGTGAGAGGAGCTTTGGTGTGTATAGAGGTAGCAGATGAGTTTTTATTTTGAGGGAGGTCTGAAGATACACTGTAAGAGAAATCAGGAGGACGGACAATTCGAAGTTTTGAGCAATATATTTGCTGGCGTTATTTATCGGGATATATATATTTTTGTGCGTTCTATGACATGCATCCTGCGTGTAATTTTATGTCTTTCTAGCTGGAATTTGTATTTTTTCTACGTTATTCCATCTAGTTTATGCCTGGGGCTTTGGCAGTCTCCCGTTATCTAGTTTTCCGTTATCCCATTCACCGTTATACCGTTTTCCCGTTTCCAGTTATCCCGTTTTCGCTTATCCCGTTATCCTATTATGCCGTTATCCCGTTTTCTGTTAACCGTTATCTCATTGTCCTGTCATCCCGTTTCCCGTAATCCTATTATCCTATTATCACTTTATCCCATTATACCGATTTCCATTAACCCGTTATCCGACTATCTCGTTGTCTCGTTATCCCATTTTCCATATAGCTGGTACCCACAACTTCATCCGCGAAAATTTTTTCTTTTTTTCCTATGTTTTTCTTTGTGTTGTTCCATCTAGCTTATGCCTGTAGCTTTGCCTGCTTCCCGCTATCCAGTTTCCCGATATACCGTTATCTCGCTATCCCGTTTCCATTTTCCCGTTATCTCGTTTGGGTGGCATAATTGATTTGACAGCGAAATAAATGCTTTGTGACGACTATTACAAATTCACCTCTTTAGGGACGGAATTTTCAAATAAGGTTAAACACGATTTATTCATTTATAACAGAGAGCCGAAACCTCAATTTTCATGACCCTAACTTAATAACTAATGGAACCCCCATAAAAAAATTAACCTCCATTTCATCCCTTTAGGGGTTGAATTTCTAAAAACACTGGGACACATTTTTCTTTATTTGTAACAAAGGCCTCAAACACAAATTTTCACGACCCTAACTTGAAAACCAACAGACAAACTTTCACTCCTTTAGGGGTTGAATTTCCAAAAACACTGAAACATTTTATTTTTTTTCGTGTCCAAGACCTAAAATACCAATTTATATGTCCCTCACTTGAAAACTAACGGAACCCCCTTACAAATTTTAACCCCCATTTCACTCCTTCAGGGGTTGAATTTCTAAAAACACTGAAACACCTATATCTTCAATTGTAACAAAGACCTCAATTACCATTTTATGCCCTAACTTAAAAACTAACGGAACCCTTATACTTTCAAATTTCCATTTCCCCCCTTTCCTTTAGGGGTTGAATTCCCAAAAACACTAAATACATTTTTCTTTATATGTAACAAAGAACTCAAACATCAATTTTATGACCCTAACTTTAAAACTAAAAAAAAAATTTAGTCACCATTTTAACCTCTTTAGGGTAGAATTTTCAAAAACCCCGACATATGTGTACTTTAATTGAAAAGAAAGAAAAGCCCAAATACCAATTTTCAAGCGATGGAATATCAAAAACCTTTCTTAGTGGTTATCTATGTCATCCTGAAATTTCAGTTCTTTAGTTCCAGCGGCTTGGTCTGGGCACAGTTAATAGCTAAAGAATCAGTTCGCTCACTTGGCGTCGTCACTTTGATCTTTATGTTCCCGTTTGTACACTGCGCAACTCTGATTTGTATCCCTCGCGCTTACCGCGTGTTACTGTGTTACTAATGCGGACATTTTTCGGATACTTCGAAGAGCGATAACCGCGTACAGTCTTCTGCGCATCCTGAATTGTTTCCCTGGAGTGGATGTTATAGTTTTCCCAATATCAATTGCAGAAGCATAAAAAAGTCTTGCGGCGAAATCCTGTGAGAAGCAGTGGCGGAGATAACTAATTTTATTTAGATATTTCAAGATTTCAAAAATACTTCATAAATAATGAAAAAAAATTAATTATTTATACAAATACATTAAGAAAGAAAAATAATTTCTTTCATTGTTTGATGTAGGTTACTAGAATATCCTAAAACGTATTTCGATCGGCACACACCAAGACCACAGACGCTACTGGTTTTTAATCTTTCAGAGCTATTAAAACACAATTATAACGCGTGATTTATGACCTTCCAGTATAGACACGCCTATACAAGCATCGATGTCCGACGATTGGCCCAGACGAATCGGTTGTAGAAAAGCGACAGCTGTCACTCAGGTCCACGTTGACTATCGGCTCTTTTTGATCTACCGTATGCCGACGGAAAATGTTTACGAGTAGTACAGATTATTTTTCGTTCAGTTTCTTCGCATATACGCTCGTGTTAGCGAAGTGAGTTTTTATTTGCTCCCTATAGAAACAGCTTCTGCAATTGATATTGGATGGACTATACCTTGGAACATGCATTTGGGGCAAGTGAGCTAACTGCTTCTTTAGCTATAAACTGTGGTCTGGGCGTTGATCGTCAGTCAGTGAGTCAGTCAGTCAGGACTTGTAATTTATATGCATAGCTGGTACTTGCGGCTTCGTCCGCGTGGAATTTGTATTTTTTCCTATATTTTTATTCTTGTTGTTCCATCTAGCTTATGCCTGTGTGCTTTGCCATTATGGTTGCACTTGGTTGTGAAAAAATATGGCTTCATTATTATATCACCGGTTCTCGTCATCGCAGCAAGATAAAATAATAACCGGTTTTAAAATCTAATCATAAGCTTTCAAACAAAAAAAGTTTTATCAAAATCGGTCCGGTAGTTTTTTTTTTTTTTATGTTCTGGTTCCCACGAAAAGGGATATCCTGTAATGTTCAGAGAACATCGTGGGAACCAAGGGAAAGAAGGTAGGAGTTGGTGTTCTTCTTGAATTTCTGGAGGTTGTATGCCTCGGGGAACACCTCCCTAGGCAATGAGTTGCAAAGCCTCGCTGTTCGTTGGATGAACGAGTCTTTGGAAAGTGATGTTCTGCAGGTCTCCAAAGTGACCACGAAGGGGTGTGATGACTGAACTTGACGGGTTAATCTCGAAGAGACTGCCAAAGCAGGAACGATTGTTGATATTTCAGAAGAGCATCGCCCATGAAAATATCTATAAAATAGAGACAAATCGCCAACTTTTCTACGGTGTTCCAGACAAGTGAGCGAGTTTGTAAGCGAGGCATCACCAACGAGACGAATTGCCCTTTTTTGGACAGAATCCAATAGCCTCAGGATATGTTTAGGTGCCGCGCTCCAAATATGGGAAATTCCAGGACAGGTCTGATCTGTGCCTTATAGATCATAAGCAGCTGAGTGGGGGTGAAATAGCTCTTGGCACGAAACAAAAAACCAAGTTTTTGGGATGCACTTTTGGCAATGGACCTCACGTGATTTTCCCAGGAAAGGTTATTGCTGATAGTAATACCAAGCATCGATATGGATGACTTCAGTGGTATGGTTACTCCTGACAAACAGACAATTACAATTTTATAATAGTATGCATTATTTTGGCTCTGTAGAAGCCTGCTAGTAGAATACTTTTTTTCCAATACTTTCGTCAAAAATGTGTCATTTTTGATGACTTTTAAATGTCAAAAGAAGGCTATTTTTGAACAGAGAGCAAAAAAAATATCTGCACGGCGTGCAAAAAAAGTGCAGACCTACCTTGTTTAAATACAGGTAATACACAATACCCATCATTCTCATTTCAATCGTTTTTTATTAAACACATTACAATCATATTCCATTCATACTAATGTTTTACAAGATTTATATCAATAGTACAATTGCTGTTATTCTGTATGTTGATTTCGAACGATTATTTTGGTAATACTAAATCAAATGGCTTTTCTTGTATAGTATTTCTAATCCCAATTGGACCGACATGAAAAGTTTCGAGAAGGAATTATCTTCCACACGACTGAACTTTTTTATGATTGTACCAGGAACGCTTTGAAAGTGAAAACATTGGTAGTATATAAATTTCCCATTTGCCGGGCAGTGCATATGGACACTCTTCGTAGATCTCTTATTTTTATTGCCGTTCCAATTGGGATTAGAATAACTATATAATGTAAAGTAATACTGTTCTCGACTTCGACATTTCCACTTGATATCACCACTACCGTTTTCACTTTTTCTTCCACGGACTGCTCCACATAGCCTTCTGCAACGGTTGACGATCGCCATCCACCATGATGTTTAAGTCTCAAAATATCAGCCCCTGAGACAACTAAGAGCGACGCGCAGGACCTTCTAAAAACTATAACCAGTATATTTTGCAGTATTAGGTTATCCAAGAAATGATGCAATTAGACTCGGAATTTTTGCAAAAGTATTTATTCCGACTACTTGAACTGTACATTTTATGGAAAATGTATTGGAATGGTCCAATACTGAAGAAAAAATCTAGGGTACTTATGGATGGACCAATCTTATAGGATGGCTCTGACTAATTCGCTGAAACTCTGAAAGATAGTATTTGGTATGTGATCAGTTTGATGGCAAACCTCATGTACTCCAGACCCTACATCCTCAGTAAGTATTCTTCAGTGTTAATGCATAATTTTCAATATCTTCAAAGCGTTTTTCACTGCTCACTTTCTCCACGATCCTACATTCTACCCTTTACCACACCTCGCCCTATCCTCCGCACAACCCTTCAGTAACGCCCCATTACACACTTTCAAGGTTAAAGATTCTTCAATTGTTTTATTTCAATCTTTTGAAGCTTTTTTATATATATATATATATATATATATATAAAATGTATATATATATATATAAAATGTATATATATATATATATATATATATATATATATATTCATTACAGTACATCCCTCTCTGACTACTGTACGGAATATAGGTGCATCTTATTTTAATTATTCATCTATTATTTCGATACCAAGATTTGGTACTACACGATTTGATTGAAGAATCTTTAACCTTGGAAGTGTGTAATGGGGCGTTAATGAAGGGTTGTGTGGGGGTGAGGGCGAGGTGTAGTGAGGGTAGAATGTAGGATTTGGTTGGAGAATGGGGTGGGCAGTGAAGGAAACGCTTTGAAGATGAATTGAAACTGTTATGCATTAACACACCGGAAAGTGTACTTTGAGGGCTGGGGGGCTGTAGGGGGTCTGGGGTTGAAAATGGAGGGTTGTGCCCATTAAGACTTTTGATCAGCATACCGAATACTATATTTTTGCAGAGTTTCAGCGAATTTAGCCGAGAGCCATTTTCCATAAGGATTTTGCGGGGTCTTTTCAGCTGGATTAAATTTGTGTTAATTTTTATTTGGAACTACAAATGTTATTTGTATTTTCGATTTCAAATCAGGAATTTTAAATTTATATAAGAATCCTTGTCCTCGATATCATGTATTGTCATTTTAGAAAGTTCGTCCCGGCGACAGGCGCCTGACAATCCCATAATCATAACTACTTTCATCAATAAAAAAATTTCATCCGCAGCATCAAGCAAAAATTTTGTTACCTCTTCTCTCGTGAAAACGTTTGCCTTTTTCGGCTTATAGCCGGCACTTTTCTTTTAAGAAATGCCTTCACTTTGGGATAATTACCTATATGTATGTTCTTGTTAACAGCTAAAGTTGATTTTAACATAGAAAACTTCGACCACAGGGTTGACGACTTCATTGTTTTAGATTTTTTCCCAAAAACGTAAGAATGACGGGTTCTGATACCTTACATATTTGTTTCTGAGAACACCAACTATCAAATGCATCATATTCTCTTTCGTATAGTAGTCTGGACTTCACTGGTAGAAGTTCTAAGCTAACTGCTTCCGCTGACTCCATCACATCACATATGTTGCAGTTCGTACAGTTATTAAATATAGGCTGAACTCTACCTGAAAAGTCATCCTCTTTGTCACTTTCCCCTCTAAATCTGTTATGTTACCTGAATAGTCAGCGACGTTATTGCTGTTTTTTTCTTCGGCAATAATACTAATAGTATTCGCAGATTTCTCTTTGTCACTTCCTCCTCTTAATATTTTATCTGCTCTGTCTACTTTATTTGTAAAATATTTCTCTATATATCCTTCGGCAACGGTTGAGGATTTCCATGCCCCAAGCCTCTTTAAAGCAATTAAATCTGCCCCAGCTTCAACCAAAACTGTCGCAGAGGACCGACGGAAACAATGTCCTGTCTATTCATGGCAAATTTAAAAATTTTGCGACAATTTGAGGCAATTTGTCAAACTGATCTATTCCCACTAAAAAGAAAAAGCGGCAACTTTCAAAATTTTCTGGACGACATGCAACATATTTTCTATACAATGGCATATAAGTTTCGTTTATCATGAATGATCTTGGTTTGTTCATTTTATTATCGGGTATTTTAATCAAAAGCTTAGATGCAAAATCTTCTATGTCATTCAAATTCAATTGATATAGTTCATCACGGCGACATGCACCGGCAACACCAAATATTAAGGCAACCTAAAAAGTAAACACTTCATAAATATCTAGGTAATTTTAAAATTCTTACATTATAAACGTACCTTATTCATTAAGTATATATAATCTGCTGCTTGAGTAATAAACGTTTCAATTTGTTCATCTGTCAAAACTTTTGACTTTGGTTTATATTTGTCACTTTGACAAATAATTTCGAATATTTTGTGATATCAATATCTTCTTTTGTACTAAGTGTAGCTCTCAGCAATGGAGTAATTTGACCATAACGTAGATGCCTTCAACTTTGTAGATATATCGGAAAAGTATGCAATCATCACATTTTCAGATCGGGAGGTCGCTTTTTTTTCTTGGCAATAATCCTGGAAACGTTTGTAAGCGTATTCAAATTTGCTTTGGGTTACCAAGTTTCTGAGAGAAACCTATTGGAATTTGCAGTAGAAGTAGACGTTGTGATTGAACAACTCTCAAATGACTATAATGTCAAAAAGGCTATTCGTAATGATATTCACAATTTTCTATATAAAATCAAACGTAGCAAACAAAATGTCAACACTCACATTCACAAACATTTTCACTCCATTCTTAAAAAAATCAAAACCAAAATTAAAGATCACAATATTATAATTTCAAAAGCAGATAAAGGTAATTGTATAGTAATTCTAAATAGATCAGACTACATTGAAAAAGTAAAAAAATTTCTCTCAGAGCACAATTTCAAACTCCTACCTTCAAATCCATTTAACAACTTCATCAAAAGACTTAAAATCCATTTGAAGATTCATTCGGAATTTTTCAAAGAACATTCTGCTCCTTTTTCATTAGTTTCTAGCAATCCAGTTATTCCTATATAGATTGCATGGACTTCCAAAGATCCACAACCAATAAGGCCAGTAGTGAGTTTCACCAATACTCCAGTTTAAATTCTAGCCTCTTTCATTTACAAACTTATAAAACAGTTAACTAACTTCAAACCCATATTTTCGGTTAGTAATTCTTTAGATTTGATTAATAAACTCACGAATTTAGATCTACCCCGAGATTGTCTAATGATTTCATTTGATGTTAGCAATCTCTTCACCTCTGTTCCAAAAATGGAAACTTTACCACTAGTCAACGAGGCTCTTTGCAAAAGTTGATGACAATTGTACTACTTTTATATTGACCATTTTGAATTTTTACCTTTCACAAGATTTTTTTATATTTAATGAAAAATAATATCAGCAACCCGAAGGTCTTGCTATGGGTAGTTGTTTATCCCCTTTTTTAGCAGATATTTTCATGAACAATTTAGAAAATAAATTCATTGTCACGGATATTAATTCTGAAATTCTACATTGGTACAGATATGTTGATGACTGTTTAGTGTTTGTGAATGGTAATATCGAGACTGCTCAAAATTTATTGACTAAATTAATCAAATACACCCTAATATAAAATTCACCTTAGAAATAGAATCAAATAATAAATTAAATTTTTTAGATCTTACCATACATAAAAATATTCACTCCGTATATTTCAATATCTACAGAAAACCTACACAAACTGATCATGTGATACCTAGTTTTTCGAATCATCCCCATCAGCACGAAATGGCTGCCTTCAATTGTTACATCCACAGACTCTCAAATGTACCTCTTTCTACTGTTGAGTATAAAAAAGAATTGAATATTTTGAAACAAATAGCTTCCAATAATGATTATAATCCTAGCATTATCAACTCTTTGATTCAAAAAATTAAAAACAAAAATGAACATAACTTATCTTATCCAACATTAAATTCAATCGACAAATTTGTTTCAATTCCTTTTTCAAACGACAACATCTCTAACAAAGTAGCTAGTTGCATTAAAAGTAACTTTGACAACATTAAAATTTCTTTCAAAACCAACAATAGCTTGAGTAGATTTTTGGTCAATACAAAAGACAAAATTGACAAACTTTCCAAAAGTGGTATATATAAGTTAAATTGTGAAGACTGCGATGCAGCCTACATTGGTAGAACTTGTAGACCTTTGAAAGTTTGTATTATGGAACATTCAAACAGTAATAAAGTTTCTGCCTTCGGTCATCACTTAAGATTCAACAATCATAATTTTAGTCCAAATAGAAATTCACAAATCTTACATGAGGTCAGTTCCAAAAATTATAATAGATTAGATTTTCTTGAAGACTTACACATTAGTAAAGAAATACTCAACAATAACCTTTGTCTCAACACGCGAGTCAATTTAAATAGATCCTATATTCCACTTCATAGACGTCTTAATTAAATACTATTGAACTTACTCAGCCTTTTTACTCTAATTCACATTTCAATTTTCTTGTTAATCATGCTAATAATTTTGAATTTCCATTATCTATGATGATTTTATCTCTCTGCAATTTGCCAACCTCTTTTTCAGTTTTCTCCATACTGAGAACACAAGTCATGTTCTGGATTATCACTTTTAGACTCTGTTTTACTCCAGCTGTGGGAGTTGTGAAGTTGGGTCTAGTTCCCATTAGACTTGTATCACACTTTTTATCCCCCAGTTGCGGTTCAACTGAGCCATGGTGGACAAGGATTTTTATTTTTATTAAGGAAAATTTAAAATTCATTGTCCATGGACACTACCAGAATTATTCAATTGATTGTTTTGATCAGGACAGGTCTAATTAGACTTCTCCCTTAAACTTATATTCAATTACGATGACTTAAATGTGAGAATTAAGAGTCTTGTCTGATTTTCCTTGGAATACTAGAACATATATTTGACAGATGACAGTCCTCATTAGATTGATCATCTTCTAGTGTGTTTTTCGTATGACACGGATATTCCTTTCTTGATTCTGATATCTCCATGGTTCTGTGTTCGATGTCAATCTACTTCATCGTTCACTTGTCAATCTTGTCACTTGGGTCCAGCTATCACACCTAAACAATGGCTTATAAAAGATATCGAAATGTAATCTCAATTTTCATCCTGGCCTAGGATATCAAACTTATGCAACATCATTGATCATGAGATATTTTATGGTCTTTTTGGCTTCTTGTACACCTGACGAGTAAGTAACCTCACATTTAAAATATTTCAATTTTCTTTCTCAAAAAAACTTTTCAGTAACTTGTTCTCTATCAATATTACTTACTTTCAGGTACGCACTGATGATGACCTAAGGGTCGAAAGCGCTTTGCTACGATTTTAATAAATTATTTTATGCACGAAATACAATTTTCTTTCATCGATTATATTCATATTTTGCCTTGGATTTGTTTGGCAATAAATTTAAGATGACATGTTCAGCAGCATTTACTATCTCTGGTGGTGTCCCGCACACCTGGACATCATCATCACTGAAATATTTTTTAGCGATAAGTAGATATTGAACCGAAATAAGTAGTGAATCTCTTACTTTTGTCACAACAATAAACAAACAGTAATTGTCAAAGAAACGATTTCATAGGCAATGAGATGGCAATCAAAAATTTGTTATGCATTTATAAAAATTCCTTAATTTATGATAATGTTGATTGCGATTTCAGAAAAAATAGTATGTGTACCACGTAGTAAAAGCACATTCCCAGACTTCAATGCTTGTTGGCCTCGGCTTAACGCCTCGGCCAACAATTTACATTGTCGTCCGGGAATGTATTGCTTTTACTACTAGATACACAATACTATTGCTTAATGTCACTGTCACTGCCAAAACAATAAAAATTGGACATTTGCTTTCAAAACGTTAATAATTAAGGGTATTTTCATTTTTATATTAAAAAACCAAAGTATTGGAAAAAATCATGTATACAACTCGAATATAAAGCCTTTTTTTTTATTTAAATTTTTTGAGTCGCATCTATCTTTTGATCATTAGCGACTGTATACAGTTATATTTTAGATTTAACATTTATATCCGTTAAGTATAATAATAAGAGTCTTTGAAGATATCCGCTAAAGTTTCTTGGATTTGATATTTTTGTTTCTGTTTAATGTATTTCGTACACTCGATTAAAATATGTTTCACTGTTAGACTTGTGGCACATACTTCACATAAATGTTTTTCACTATGTTTCAAGAGATATTCGTGGGTAAGGCGTGTATGACCCAACCGTATACGTGTGATAGTAACCTCATCTCTTCGGCATTTGAACTTGGTTTTACGAGGGAGCACTGATTGTTTAATTTCTTTCAGTTTGGCGTTAGAACGATCCCACTCTTGTTGCTACTTGAATATAAAGCCTCTTTTTTGCACTTGCGAGGTTTCACAACTCGCCTACGGCTCGCTATGGAAACTTCTCGCGCGTGCAAAAAAGAGTCGCTTTATATTCTTGTTGTGTAACGCCCATTTGCAGCGACTTTTTATAAACTGTTATTTAACTAATGGACCTTTAATTTTAATTGCTACTCAAGTTTCAAATGATTTGCACGGAAACATTGTCTCAAAACTTTTACTAACGGTTCTTTATCTTCGTTACAGTATGGCAACGTCGCAATGATCCAGTGGTTTCTGTGTTAATTCTGTTGACACACTGTTTTTAACCTCAAAATATCTTTAGTTTTTGCAAATGTTTGGTTTTTTTGTGTGGTGTTCGTGGAAAATTTCAAAAAGATAGATTTTTTTAAGATGTCCGCAGAAGCAAAAAGAATTAGGGGGCTGAATTCTAGCCCGAGGGAAGTGAGTCATCTTTTCACATCAGCCCTTCAATATAAAAATATATTGGAAAATAAACAAACAAATGCTAATATAAATTCTCAAAAATACGAAGCCTGGATGAGGATGGGGTATATTTACAACTCTGGGGCGTAAAGTTGCAATTAGTGGTGATACATAAAGATGTCACTCTACTCACTGTAGAGACATGGACGTTCATGAAGTCCGCCGTCTGAATCATGTGCCCACTGCTGGCATAAAGCCTGAGTGTCAGAAGCAGTTGATTCATCGGCAAGAGGCTGTTATTTCTAAAATCATTTTGTTTGAGAAAAGCAGTGCCTATATTATAACCATGTAGTTTTAAAATATCCGGACATAACAGCTATCTTAAAAACTGGTATTCTATATGGTTATATTTACTATTGACCTACCTATCATCTGGGTGGAGCTCATCCAGTATTGAAACGACCACTTTGGCCTTCCCCCACCTAACAACTAATTTTTATCGAATATACACGAACCATTGTCTAACTATGGCTATTAATAGAAATTCCATAGGCGTACCAAATTATTTGGTATAGGCGATTCACGAGACGTAGAGAACTTACACTCCTATAACTTTCCTAACACTCTTATTTCTTTTTCCGCTACTGAATAGTACTTACCACTGGGCATTTTGGCAAGGTAACGAGTAAACTATTGCAAAGTTGAATAAATAACTGCACTACCTATTTATTAACTAAACAAACCTAACCTTTCAAACGCTGCAAGCCAAGACACTGGTGAAGATTCGCCGTAGCACAGCAAATCGTGTCCACTCGTGTTTTCCCCCTCTCTACCTACCAAACGGTCGTTTCAATACTGGATGAGCTCTACTCCAATTGATTCTCAATATGGGTTAGAAGTGTCATGACTGTAGGCTTTGTTAGCCTTCTGAAAAAGTTCATTTGGGACATCTCTTCATAGTAATTGGGCCTAAGAAAAATGCGTCTTGGGTACCCCATATCGACAAAATCATGACGTCTAAATCGCCTTCTAGAAAATCCTCCCCCAGGACCTCATAAAAATTTCCCATTTTCGCAAGTCACAAATCTCCAGGCACTATATTAATTAACAAAAATCTAATATTTTTGAATATTTGAGGTCAAAGAACAATTTAAAGATATTCTAGGGAAATAATTTGGTCAGTTAGCTAATGCTGTTTCAATGCATGCTTTCAGAGTCTCTTAAAGTTGGTGCAACACACAAAAACCGCTAATTGTACTTCAAAGGACAATGGCCTAATTGTTCTTTGAAAAAAAGTCGCTGCAAATGGGCGTAAATAGCTATTTTGGACCTGAAGAGGGGGCCTAAATAATTATTTTTCTGGAGATGACAATTGGGTCATGGAAATTTAATGCCGTCCCTGTTCCATCATGATCGAGTTAGGTAGGGAATGTACCCAGAATCAAAACAATTATTCACGTATTTGGTATTGATAGTGATATCCCAATGGTCATTGTGTGGTCGTAGTAGACCTTATTCAGCAAGTTACTGAACATGTTTGGTAGTAAGTATTACCCTACCAGATGCTTTTGTAGTGTCTTGGCTATGGCCTAAATTGATTCTCTGAAAATAATTTTCGTTTCTTAATAATTCAAACAGAAGAATTATTTTTGGAAATATTAGCTATTAATAATAATGAAAAAAGTATGAGGTTTACTAAAAACATTTAATTTCGATTTTTGTAACCATTTTTTTATTGTAGCCTGGGAAAAGATACATATATATATATATATATATATATATATTGTTACGGGGCTTGTGGCTTAGTGGAACGAGCGTCGGTCTTCTGTCAACTGTTTCCACCTGGCGCGGGTTCGATTTCCGCAGCTGGTGAAAATTTTTTTCAAGGTCCCAAGAGTGGTTTCGGATCCCACTATAAAAGGTAAGGTCCCCGTGATCTTAACTCGTACAAGTTTTCATTAACTTCTGAGGGTTGGTCAAACAACTAAGAAAGCGGTTAAAAACAATTTTACATTTTTTTTTTATATATAATTATTAACATTATTATTTTTATTTATCTGCTTAACAAATACCCATCACAACAATAAACTCCGGCTATGATGCTCTTACCCCTTTTGTATATACTATTTACCTCTCCTTTATTACCTTCCTCCAGCTCAGTCGGTACGCCTATGTAGAGATGATCATCTCTATCTCAGGAGGATTGCATTTGCGCCACCTAGTTGTTTTGCTTGAAGTCAATGTACTGTTTTTATGGAAATATAGTTTGTAATATGGTCAAATGATAAATAATGAGTCCAGAATATAGTTAAATGATTGTTCTTTTATTCAAATCAATTCTTAAAATACTGTAACGAACCTAGGCCGGACCTGTCGCCTCACGCGTTGCCATCGACAGCCATGATGTCATCCCCGGAGATATTCGAGAACAATCCAGTCACGCCGCCGCAGATAACAACGGTCGATATTGGAAATAACTGGAACATGCTGGGCACCAACCGCCAGAATTGGAAACATCGAGAATGCTGTATCGGAGATAAATAGGCAGCCCTCAAGAGGGAGGGGCAGTTTTCGGCGAGTCGATAACATCGAGCTATACAGTGGCGTAGCCAGTAATATAAATTAGTTGTCAATTTAAGTGTGAAATTAATTAGTAAAACCAAGTTAAGTTTATTTACGTTACAATTGGTGTCGGAAGCGAGATTTTGAAAATAAACAAGTAATCGTGGAGTGGATAGTCAGAAAAATAAATTGATAGACCTTTTTGTACGCCCAAAATAGACAGTGGCCCGGTTTTCGCGAAGTGGACAATTGTGCGTGGGAATATAAACTGATACACTGTCGCGTGAAACAGACAATAGACTGGTGGCCCGTGGAAAATAATTCGCGAAGTGAATTTTCAACAAACTGATTAGCTTTTCGTGTGAAACAGACTGATACCTCGTCAAAGACAAAATGTGTTCAAGAAAAGTGCGCCTTGCGGATTTGAAGGTAGCGGAATTGAAACAGGAATTGGAGGAAAGGGAACTGGAAACAACGGGTAAAAAGCAAGTACTCCAGGAAAGACTTGCAGAAGGACTTATACAAGAAGGTGAGGACCCCGAAACATTTTTATTCGAAGTTCCCGGAGGTGATTTAAGTTCGGTAATGAATAAACTCGAAGAAACTACTAAATCCTTGAAAGAAGAGCTGCAACAAAATTCGAGGACTTTTCAAAAAAATTCTAGAATACTGGAAGAGAAGCTTTTAGAAAATTCAAGAAGCCTGGAAGATAAGCTCCTAGAAAACACAGAAGGCCTAAAAAAAGAACTCTGTGGTGTGGCGAATCGTCTAGAAAAAAAAAGGAACCCCTCGATGCAGAGATGGAAAAAAGGGGGAAAGGAAAAAAACCCAGCGATAAAAAAAAAAAGGAACGGAATGGGGGGCGAAATGGAAAAAAAAAAAGGGGGAAACGATAAAAAAAGCGGGAAAAAAAAAAATTGAAAATTCGCCCCCCCACAGAGATTTTAAAAAAATTTAATCGGGTTTTTGGGGTTTTTTCGGATAAAATTTAAAGGGGTTTTTTAAAATAAAGGGTTTTTAAAAAAAAAATTTCCTTTGGGGGCCCCCTTCCGGGGGAAAAAAAAAAATTGGGTTTAAAAAGACCCCCCAAAAGCGGGGGGGGTGCGGGGAAGGCGGGCCCAAACCCTTTCTTTGGGGGGCGACAGTTTTTCCCCTACAAACTTTTGGGGAAAACGGGTTTTTGGTGGGGGTTTGGGCGGGGGTTTATTTGGGGGGGTTTGGGGGTTTTTTTTTTTGGGAAA
The DNA here is from genome assembly GCA_018342105.1 of Gonioctena quinquepunctata. NCBI lineage: Eukaryota > Metazoa > Arthropoda > Insecta > Coleoptera > Chrysomelidae > Gonioctena > Gonioctena quinquepunctata. The sequence continues at coordinate 6,007 of JAFIRS010006177.1, read as the reverse complement.
AATTTTGGGGGGAAAGGGGGGTTTTTAAAAAAAAATTGGGGGGGGTTTGGTTTTTTGGGTTTCTTTTTTTCCCAAAACCCGGAAAAGGGGGGGGAAAATTGGGTTAAAGGCTTTTTTGGGGGATGGTTTTCCCAAGAGGAAAAAAAAGGGGTTGGGGAAAAGGGGCCCAACCCCTTTTGGGTTTTGGGGAAAAAAAGACGAAACCCCCCAAAAAACCAAAGGTTTTGGGTTTTGGTTAAAGGGGGGGTTTGGGGGAAAGGGGTAAAAGGGTTTTTTGGGAAAAAGGTTTTAATTTTTGGAAAAACATGAAAAAATTTTAAAAACCAAGAGGGGAAAAAAGGATAAATTTTTTAAAGGCCATTTTTTTTTGGGAAGGGAAGTTTTCGGGAAAAACAAAAAAGGGGGGGAAAACATTAGGAAAAATTTCCCCAAAACCCGGAACAAAAAATTTCCCAAAAATTTCCTTTTTCCTGAAAAAATTTTTTGGGAAAAAAAATTTTGGGGGGAATAAAAAAAAGGAAGGGAAAAAAATTCCCCGGGGGGTTTTTTTTTGGAAAATTTAAAAGGGAAAGGGGGTTTGGGGGGAAAAAAAACCCGGGGGAAAAAAAATTGGGGTTTTTGGGGGGAAAGGGGGGGATGTTCAAAATTTAAAAAAAAGGAAATTCCCCAAAGGGGAAAAACCCTTTAAAAATTTAAAAAGGGGTTGGAACCTTTTTTTTCCAAAAAAAAAATTTTTTCCCCTTTTTTGGGGGTTTAAAAAAACCCAAAAACAACTTTAAAAAAGGTTTGGTTTTTTAAAAAAAAAAACCAAAAAAAGGGATTTGAAAAAGACATTTTTTTCCGGAAAAAAAAAGGGGGGGCCCAAACTAATGGGGCCCCCAAAACAAAAAGATTCAAAAAGGGGGGTTTTAAAACCGATCCGGCAATAAAAAAAATTTTCCTTTCCGGGAAAGGGAAAGGGGGCTGACAAAATAGTAAAAAAATTTTTGGGGGAAAAAAAAAGGGGAAAGTTATCAACCACCCGGGCAGCCCCGGGGTCCCCCAAAAAGTCTTTCTGGTAAAAAAAAAGGGGGGGGAATAAACCCCCTTTTTTTGTGTAGACTATCGCCAACTTAATAATGTCACAAAAGAAGGACAGTTCCCCTACCCCGAGAATAGATGACACCCTGGACACGTTGGCTGGTTCCATTTTTTTTCTCGACCCTTCCCCCAAAAAAGGGTGGATACGGGAAGTAGAACTCGCCCCGGGAAGATCAAAAAGACTGCTTTCACCATCCCCCCAAGGTTGTAAGTTCACCGTTATGCCATTGGGGCCCCCTGTAATCTCCCACCTTTTTCCCCGAAGATTGATGGAAACACCCCCAAAAGGGGACTGTCTAGTGCCCCCGACGACATAATTGTTGGGTTGGGCAGATCGTTCGAGGACCACGTAAAAAAACTTGGGAAAGTATTTCCCGACTGAGGAACTCCGGATTGAAGCTGAGCCCCCGAAATGCCATCTGTTCCAAAAAAATACGAAAAAATCGGGGCCCCCTTGTCTCTGGGAAGGGTAGCGGGGGATTTACCAAAAAAATCAAAGCTGTTTGGGGGGGGCCCCCCCCCCCAAAAAAATTCACCAACCGAAATTTCCTTGGTTTTTGGGGGATACTATCGCCGATATGTGGGCCGGGGGGCCCCCCAAAAACGCTAAACCACTGACCAGGCTCACGGAAAAGGCCCCAAAAAAAATTCCAGTGGTCCCAAGAAAAACAAGGGAATTTAAAAAAGGGGGTTTTTAAAAGTTCGGCATCCCTACCCAAAAAGAAATTCATTTTGGATACGGACGCCAGCCATTGGGGGGTTTGGGGCTGTCCTATCTCAAAAACCAGGGAGGGGCAGGAGAAGGTCATTGGTTATTTCAACCCGGGGGGCCCCTTTTTAAACCAGAGCACAATTCCCCCGTCACCAGGCGAGAGCTGTTGGGGGGGTTTAAAGGGGGGAAGGCCCTACAAGGCGTGTATGGAAGAAGATTCCTGTTGAGAACTGACCATCAGCTCTCAAATTCCCACAGTTCAAAAAACCAGGGTTTAAAAAAACCCGTTGGATCGGGGACTCCAAAAAATTCGAAAATTTTTTGATCGAAAATCGAGGGGGGAAATAACCATAAAACAGTCCTTGTCGCGAAAACCATGTCAGATGATTCTCACTTCCGACGGCAGAAAAAAAGAACAAAGGGGGGAAAACCCCCTTTTGGGGGGGGGAAATGGAAAAAAGCAAGATCCAGAAAAACCAAAAAAACCCCCCCGGGAGTCGTCCAAAAAGGAAGAAGGAGGGGGTCCCCCGACCATCATGGCAGGGGTCGCAGGATACTCGCCGGCTGTTAAATCCTGGGGAGGCACAATGGAACTCTCTTATTCCCCCACAATGGGATCCTGAAACATTGTGTTTTTGGGGGGCCCAGGGGTTTGGGGGGGAAAATAGACGCCAAATTTGTTCCCCCGGAACAGAAGAGGGGAAGGGGCGGGGGAAAAAACCCCCATGGAGTCGCTGGAGGGGCATCTGGGGTGGCAAGACCCCCCAAAAAAGTGAGGCAACGGTTTTTTTTTGGGGCCCAAATTGTCAAGCTGACGTCAGGACTGGTGCAGAAAGTGCGCTGATGCGCTGCTAGCGGGCCCCGAATCGCCCCCAAGGGGGCCCCACGTAAATTTTTTTGTGGGCAGCCCGTTCGAAAAATCGCCATTGACACCCCCGGGGCCCCTTTTGTATCGACCACGGGAATAAATACACCCCCTTTGGGGTGGACTACTTCAGTAAATTGGGGGGGGGAAACCTATCCTCCCCAAACCGGGGGAAACCATCACCTCCCCCAAAAGTCTTGGGGGGGTGGATATTCGTTTTTTGGGTTTTTCCCCAAGGGGGGTGCCGGGGGCCCAAAGGCCCCAAAAATTTTCCCCCAATCCATCCTGTTCCGAAATATTTTTTACCCCGAAAATCCGCAAGAAAAAAAGAACCACGGCCCTACATCCGCAGCCCCGGGAAAGGTGGAACGGATGAACAGAACGATCAACCGCCACTTGTCCAAGGTTGTCTCACCCTAAAAAGAGGGGGCCGGGGATCTTTCTTTTTTCCCCGATGGCCTATCGATGCGTGGGTTCCCCCAGTTTTTTTTTAACCCGGCTGAGGTTTGGGATGCCCCCCCGCGGGGGGGAAAACCCCCGCAAATTCGGCAGGGGGAAAGGAAAGAACACCCCGGGGAAAAGGGGCTTTTTAACATCCAGAGTGCCAGCGATAAAATAAAAAAAGACCTATGACATCAAGGCCGACGCTGGAGGGATTTAAGGTTGAGGGCCGGGTTTTTTGGGTGTACAACCCCAAACGTCGTTTGTGGACTACCCCAAAAAATTTCGGAACTCTTTGGGGAAAAGGGCCCTATAAAATCGTGAAAGGATAAACGACCGTTCCCCCAATCCATAAGCCGCGGGGGGCCAAAAAGGGGGCCCCCTTTCAACAGGTTGGCCTTGCTGGAAACCATGACCAAGTTCGCCCCCCCAAGCCGCGGAGGGGGGTATGACTTTCCCCAAGTTTATGCCCCGATTCAAACGGGCGGGGAAAACACATGGGAGTTACTAGGGGGGGAGTCAGGGGGCCTTTTCGGGGTGCCTGCGACTACCACAGCCACTTTTGGGGAAGATCTTCCAATGTCCGGGGGGGATCGCCGTAGTTTTTTCCCCAAAAAATTTGGTCAACTCCAAACCTGCGGGGAAAATAAAAATTGGTGGGGTCCCCGGTGAAGAGGGAGAGCATCCCCTACCTAGTTAAAAAAGGGGGGATTGGTCCGCCCTTTAAAAGATGTCTGGAAGAGTCCCAAACAAAGGGGAAAACTATGGTGGCCCCCGGGAAACTGGGGATCACAATTTCCCCAAAATTTTTCCCCCGGGGTTTTTTGAGGGTTTTTTGGGGCGGGGAGTCATAAGAGTATGCTGGAGGCGATTTTCCCCGATCCAGCGGCGCCCCAAAATTTTGGTTTTGCCCCTTTTCCCCAGACCCTTAGAGACCTGGAGTGTTACTTCCCCCCAAAAATTCACATTTTTTTTCTATGGGGGTAAAACGAATTTTTACACCCCCCAAAGGGTGACATTTCGGGCAAAATTTTTTTTAAAAAGGGGGGAATGAAAGAACCTGGGCCCCGGTTTTCCCCCCGCGTTGCCTCGACAGCGATGATTTTCCCCCGGGGATATTCAGAACAATCCAGTCCCCGCCGCCCCAGATAGAAACCCCGGGCGATATTGGAAAAAACCCCGGGAAAAATGCTGGGAACCCCGCCAAAATTTTGGAAAAAATGAAGTGTACCCCGGGGATAAAAAAGGGGGGCCCCCAAGAGGGAGGGGGCCCGTTTCGGGGGGGTCGATAACATCGGCTTTTACAGTGGCGTAGCCAGTAATATAAATTAGTTGTAAATTTTAAAGGGGGTGAAAAAAAAATGGTAAAAAAAGTTAAGTTTATTTCGTTACAATACCTATCCCTGCGATATCTATCTCAAATTTGTGAATTTTTTCCAACCAACAAAAAACAACATAAAAAAACTTGCTCATGCGCAATCAAGGAAAAATTTAAAATAAATATTTAGGGGTTTTTATTAATATCAAAAAATGCATAAAAAAGAAAGTTCACCACTTTAATGGTGTCAAAAATAAAAAAATTTACCGATATTATCCCTTCATTTAGTTTTTGTTGATAAAGTTTTTTGTAAGTTCGGCTTTTGCACTCAGCGAGTCCTTTGGGTTATTCTGTGGTTTTGGAAAAGGGGAAGTTTGCAACGTTGAGCCCTTTTCTGGTTTCGCGTACGGAAATCTAATCTAAATTGGAGGTAAGTGGTTTTGGTGAATCTGTTTGGTTGTTTTTGATTTGGTTTTGGATCAATTGCAGCTATTTTGTTGTCCCGCTTATTTGTTGATTTATTTCATAAATTTTCACCTGCTTTTCCCCCAAAAAATTTTTTTTCGGGGCCCTTTTTTTTTTTCCTAAAAACCCACTTTTTTTCTTTTTCCCAAAAATTTTCCCTTTTACCTTTTTTTAAATACACATTTTTTTAAATTTTAACCTTTACATATTTTATCTATTAAACTTTTGAAAACCACACCAAATTTTTTGTTCTCAAATTTTTTAATTTTTTAGTTGTCCCAAGAAAAAAGTTTGACATTTCCTTGTCATGTTTCCGTGATTTAAAAAATTAAAAAGGTTCTTGTTGCATTATTTTTTTTTATTTGAATTCTAAAATTTATTTTTAATTTTAATTTTATACTTTTTTTAGGTTTCAAATTAAATGGATTGTTTGGGGAAAAAAAATGATGATAATATAAAAACTCCACTGCTAAACCTTGGGTATCCGGGCATTTTTGGAAAAGGGTTTTTTAGAAACAATATACAGAAAAAATTTTTAAAAAAAAACATAGCAAATTTTTTATGTAATGCATAAATCCATTATAAAAAATTTTTTTTTTTTTATGAACATATTTTCATATCATAACAATATATATATATATATATATATATATATATACATATAAATATATATATATATATATATATTTAAAAAACATCGAATATTTCTAAAAGGGGGAACGGTATAAATAACCTCAGTCAGGTTGACTTTTCAAATGATTTTCTAGTAATATCGGGGGGTCCAAAATTTTAAAATCCAAAAGATGATGCACAAAATGACAGACAAAAATTTCTTCTCCTTTTTTAATTTTACAATTTCCCACTACTTAAACAAAACAATTATTTTTTTTATAGATGCCGTTTTTATTATTTTTTTATGAGCCAAGATTGTTTCTGGTGAAAAGAATGTCTCACTGGCTCTTAAAAAATTCAAGGGCTATTTTCGTTAGATATCATTCAGGCGGTATCATGTTTCTCGACAGGTGAAAAAATGGGTGGGGAAAAAAAAGAACGATTGAACATTTTCATGTTTTTTTTTTGAACATAGATTATCACCACGTTTGCAAAACCGTAAAACAATATATGA